>PVIJ01005520.1:0-102709 GCA_004024925.1 Scalopus aquaticus | reverse complement strand
TGTCTTTGTCTGGTTTTGGTATTAGAGTAATATTTGCTTCATAGAATGTGTTTGGTAGTACTCCTTCCTTCTCGATTTTTTGAAAGAGTTTGTGTAATATAGGGACTATTTCGTTTTTGAATGTTTGGTAGAATTCATTTGTGAAACCATCTGGTCCTGGGCTTTTGTTTTTGGGGAGGTTTTTAATTACTGTTTCAATCACTACTTGTGATTGGTCTGTTTGGGTGTTCTATATCTTCTTTGTCTAGTTTTGGGTGATTGTATAGTTTTAGGAATTTGTCCATATCCTCTAGGTTGTTATACTTGTTTCCGTATAGCTGTTTATAGTAGTCTCTGATTATTTTTTTTATTTTTACTGTGTCCGTTGTGATTTCTCCTTTTTCATTTATGATCCTATTTATCTGTGTTTTCTCTCGTTTTTTCTTTCTAAGCCTGGCTAGTGGTTTGTCTATTTTGTTTATTTTTTCAAAGAACCAGCTTTTGGCTTCATTAATCTTCTGGATTGTTTTTTTTTTGTTTGTTTGTTTCCAGGAAATGTATTTAAACATTTTAAGAGTAGAAGGGGCTGTCTTTATAATTAGGAATAGGAAAAATATTTTTTAAAAAGATGCTGAGAGCACATAGCACAGAAGAGGTAAGTCTGAATATATTAAAATTTGATAAGGCAAAAACAAAATTAAAAAAACCCCAAAACATTCCAGTAGTGGAACTTCTTCCACAGCAGAAGGACTGTGGAGCTTCCGTAACACTGAGAAGAGCAGTACTGCTGTTAAACAACAAATGTAAGTTTCTTAAATCTTTCAGAGTGAAGGTTGCTCAGGATAACTGAGTGAAGACAGGTCACTCTAGGGAGAGAGGAGATAGGAGCTCTGGCTCACCTGTGGCAGAGGAGAAGGAGATATAAAAGTCTAAAAGAATAATGCAGCTAATTTTTTTAATGAATTTTCAGTATCCACATGTGGATATCCGTGAGAATCTAGATGCCCCAGGAGCCACCCAACATACAGGGAATTTACACATACTCAAACAAGATGCTCATTGGAAACATGGGTTCTGCATCCAAAGTTAGAGGCTCTCAGCAGGGAACTGGGTAACAGTTCCTGCCTGCAAGGGAATCTTCAGGCTGCCTCCATGCATGCCATAGCTGTGGATAAGATAGTCCCATTAGATTAGCAGGAAGGAATGTTTTTATTAAAGACCTTAGTAGAGGTATCTGGCAGACAGTTGGCCATGCAGGCATGTAAATTGGGAAATGCCATTCGTCAGCTGTTGGAAGGTTTGTATAAAGTTCTTCATTCACTTTGAGATCAGATACCCTAGGGTTCAAATCTCACTATGACCTTAGATAAGTTGTTTAATTTTCCTAAGTCTTTATGTTTCTGTGGGACTTGAATGAATACATATTATGAACTATTCTGAGTAGCGCTTGACACATAGTAGGCACTCTCAGTATCATCAGGATGCAGACAACAGTTAATACCATGAGAGTGGATAAGTCACCTGGAAATGCTTTGGAGTGAGCATGCAAGTAGCCAAACTGCCATCCTTGGGTGTCTCCCGTGTGTGAGGAGCATGTGGAAGAAAAAAGCTCTGAAGGGCTAGACTGCTCAGGAGGGTGAAAGCAGCAGAGATGTTGGGTCAGGCACAGGTCAAGCATGGTCATATCAGTAGAGGCCAGACAGAAACATGTCCCCTAATTTTAGAAATTAGGAACTCATTCGTGACTTCTGATGGGATCATTTCAGTGGGATGCTGGGATATCGAGATGTGGAAGGGAATAAGGAGATAAAGGCAATGATTATAAGCAACTTTGCATATAATTTATTGGGTAGGGCACAGTTGACCTGCAGCAGCAGAAATGGAGAGGAGGGCGAGTCTGTGAGTGGCACAGAGCCAGGCAGGCAGACTGTGTTCGCTGGGCCACCTGACCGTGTCCTTGGTCAAGGGGCTGAGGAGATGAGCTTTTGATTCTATCTCTTCCCATCTTTCAGGTTCTTCTCCAAGTACTAGCTTCCTTGAACACTGAAGCAAAGTGTTCTCTTACCTCCAGCCTTTCCCTTGCTGCTGTGGCACACCACTCTGCCTCACGTGGAACAGAAGGCTCCTCTGCAGGTGTCTCTTACTGATCCAGTGTGGAGACACTTGTATTTTGTTCATTTTTTTAATTCTTTCAGGACCCAGACTTTGATCTAGGGAAAAATGAAGACCTGCAATTTAAGAACCGTGGTCATTTTTCCTCTCTGTCCTTTCAGGATTTCTGAGTATGGCTGCATGCTGGAGATCAAGGATGTCAGGACGTTTCCAGATGGAAGTTCAGTTGTTGATGCAATTGGAATTAGTCGGTTCAGAGTTTTAAGCCACCGTCACAGAGATGGCTATAACACGGCAGACATTGAGTATCTTGAAGATGAGAAGGTGAGATTTATTTTATTGATGTATGTTTAGAGGTCTGCATATGTAGGAACCTGGTTATATTTTTAATGATGATAATATTCCTTAATTTTTGTTTATCATGTGAGTGGATTTTTATGTCACTTGGAGTTGGCACAAAAAGCTCCTTCTCCTCAAAAAATTACCCTGCTGCTTAACATTGTAAAATGGTTTTATGGCTTATTGTTTTGATGTGCTGGCAAACCTTTTCTGTCAAGAGCCACATAGTTAATACTTCAGAATCTCCAGGACATGTGTTTCTGAGATGCATACTTAGCTCTGCTGCTGCAGCACAGAAGCAGCCAAAGACAATATGTAAACAAATGGGCATGGTTGACTTCCATTCCAGTTTTGCTGCTTACAAAAACGTGATGAATGGGATTTGACTTGCAAGCAATAGTCAACCATTCTAGATACTGGTATTAGTTCAGAATGAGATAGTGCTAGTGCTAAATCTAAGAGACTTGGACCTCTTATCTCTTAAAATTTCTTACGTGTCTACTAGAAATATCAGGACACATAATTTGATAGACTGACAAAAGGCTTTGAAGGGATTCTCAAAAATACTTGTACATGGATGCCCATTCATTAATTGTCAAAAACTGCAAATAGCTCAGATGTTCAGTGAATGGACAACTTGTAGCATAGTCATACAGTGAGAGACTACTGTCAGTGAAAAGAAAGGAAAGATAATGTACTAAACAACGTGCACGGATCTTGTGGACATGAAGCGGTAGGCAAGAGAAGCCAGACACACAAAAAACACCCACCATGTGACTGCACTGATATAGTTGACCCTTGAACAACACAGAGATTAGATGTACCTAGCCCCTGAGCAGTTGAAAATCTTTGTATAACTTTTGACTCCTCCAACTTAACTACTGATAGCCTGCGGTCGACAAGAAGTCTTACTGATAACAAGTCAGTTAACATATATGTTATACGTATTGTATACAGTATTGTTACAATTAAGTAGGCTACTGAAAATCCTTTTGAGAAAATCATAAGAGAAGATACATTTATTAGCACTCTGCAATATTCATTGATATTTAAGTTTATGTCATCTGTTTACAAGAAAATCTGCCTATATGTGGACCCCCTCAGTTCAAACCTCTGATATTTGAAGGGCAATTGTACATCCCAAGACTGGGAAATTATGTCTGTGGTAATAGAGGTCAGAGGGTGGTCACAGAGTGGGTGTTGTAATTGACTGGAAGAGAGCAACGGAGTCTTTCTAGGTGATAGAAATGTTCTTTTTCCAATTTGGGAATGATTACACTAGAGTGTTCAGTTGACAACTCTTTGAGCTAAAAAATTTGAGATCTGTACACTTTTGTTATGTAAATTGTGTTACAACAACAATATTAAAAATACTTAGGACGAAATATTCACATTCCTCCTTTTGAGTTCTTTGGTCACATTTGACTGTGTGTTAATTGAGTCATTGGCCATCTCCCATCATATCACAAATCATTTTGGGGACAGTGATAAATAGTCATGACACCAGCAAGTAGAGTCACCGGAGGACATCAGCTCTGTCCCTTTTCCGGCTCCTGTTTCTGGTCATCTGTGCGAGAGCCTCACTGTGCAGAGGAGTAGAACAGAGGCAAGCTCCATGTGCTCTAGACTAGGGAGCGGGGTTTAAAAGGCTATTACTGAATGTGACAGTACTCAGAATCTCTACTGGACTGGTAACAAAATCGAAAGGGTTTATTTACTCTTGTGGTGGATGACAACTTTTAATGGTATATACTTATTTTTAAATGGGAGTTTATCTACAACATGAGATAATTTGTGTATTTTTAAAGAAACCCTCTGTTCATATGAATATGTCATTTGCATAAATCAAACTGAGAACAAGTTATATGTGTTTGTAATCTAATGCCTAAGTTTACCATAGTTTTCAGATATAATGGAATTCTTTAACCAGAAGGAACCTTAGTGGTTTATTCCCACATTGCAGGTGAGAAGATTATCCTAAGGAGGTGGTGTGGCTGGTTAAAATTCACACTTGAGAGTCAGTGAAGAAACCTAAGCAAAACCAGCTGTTCCCCAGTCTATTGAGCCTCTCAGTCAACTAGGTTTTCCCTAGTAGGAATGAGATACACTCTAAATGAGTGACAGCAAAATAGTATCCAGAAGCAAAACATGTCAGTCTGACGTGTTAGCGCATACCACTAGCATAAGGTTAATGTAATGAATGCATTGTTGCTTTAACATATGTTTTGGAATATAGTTCAGTGATAGGGAATACAAATTTTAAAATGTCTAACTCTTCTGAGGGAGTGACCAAAAAAAAACCTAAAAGACCAACATATAAATACTTATTTAACTGTGTTATTTATGTGTTTGCGTATACTTTGAATGGTTGAATAAATGATGGTATATCTCGAATATGATTGCATGAGGCTATTGAAAATTATTCATATTAATGGGCCTCCCTGGTGGCACAAGGGGTTAAGTCTCAGCACTGTGAAGCTATTGCAGCCACTGCAGCACGAGTTTGATCCCTGGCCAGAGAGCTGACCCACATGGTGCAGCAGACCTCTCCTGTTGCGCCTGCTGCTCCCCTCAGTAGTATATTTCAGTCAGTCTGCCTGTTCTCTTTACCGCTCTGTCTCTGGTGAATCCTCTCACCGCCCCCTCCCACCATACCTCTGGTCTATACCCCAGTTCTTGTATGCATAAGTAAATAAATAAATAAATATTTAAAAATTATTCATATTAACATGGGATTTGTGCCTATATTAGTGTTAAGATAAAAATTAGGATGTGTTAGATTAATAGCAATAGATCTCCACATGTAAAAAAAAAACCCTGCAGTGTTGAATATTGAGTATATATCTTATTTATAAAATGCTAATTAATTGTCAAGTAATAAATGCCATGAATAAGCTGCTAGAGCAGATGTAGCAGAGGTCACTAACTATAGTTCATGTGTAATAATGAATTATTAAATGCTCTTTTCCTTGATCAGGTGGAAGGTCCAGAGTATGAAGAACTTACCACTCTCCATGATTCAGTTTATCAACAGTCTATTTCCTGGTTTACTGCACTTCAGGATCACATGAAAGAACAAATTTTAAGTCATTTTGGGATAATGCCAGACAGGGAAGCTGAGCCACAGGTGTAGTCTCTTTTTTTTTAATAATGCTGTTATTTTCTACTGTGATATGTGACAGTACCATGCTCTATATACTCCGTTATGATTGCTTATTAATCAATTGACTTGTTAGTAACTTGAGGATGCACCTTCAGGTATTTGCCTTTTTGGAGCAAAACAATAGTGCTCTCTTTGTAATATCACAGAAATATAATGTCCTTTTTATCAAAAGTTAGTTTATTCTGATTAGCTGTCATCCTTTGTATTTTTACTTCTTTTACCAACATCGAAAAATTTAAATAGTAATTTTTTTGTGTATTGGCACGTACACCCAATGTTTTGCACATGCCATTGTCTTGTACCTATTAAATGAGTACCAAATACAAAAAGATAAAATCCACTAACTCTTACTAAATTAGCTTTCCTTCCTTGCTTTTTATTACACCATCTATCCTGTGACCATAGTCTTTCTTTGAACTCCCAGGAGCACTTTTTCTGAAGCTGGTTCCTTAAATAGTGAATGCTTCAGCTTTGTGAAGCATTTCTATGTGTAATACTCCTTTCATCTGCATGTGGGTGACACAGCCAGGCAGTATGGTTTAAGATTATAATGAGCATATTTAGTTCCTTCTACAGTACAGACAAAGGCCTGTTTTGGGAAAAAGGGAGTAGGGCAGGACCAGCTCAGAAGGTTTAGGGTAAGATGAAATGTCTTTTGTATCTTTTTCAACCACTTTTTATCTTTTTTCTTAAATTTTTTATCCTCGCTTGAATACAGTCTTTTCCAAACACAGTGCTTGAAGCCAAAAATTGCCCGTCCGTCCTTCCTCACCTCCCAGCCCTCTCATAACCCCTCTTCCTACTCACTGCTGCAACTCATTTTCAGAAAGTAAGGTGCTTAGACTAACTCACATAAAGGTTTGAATCATTCTTTTTTCTAGGATTTTTTTTTTTTGCCTAATGACTGCAATCTCTATTTGTGAATTATATTAACTTTTTCTTCCTGCTGTCACATAACATAAATATAGCTTAAAACAACAGGAATTTGTTATGTTACAGTTTTGGAGGTCGGAAGTCCAACGGAGGTCACTTGGGCTCTGATCAAGGTGCAGCCAGC
The DNA here is from genome assembly GCA_004024925.1 of Scalopus aquaticus. Lineage (NCBI taxonomy): Eukaryota > Metazoa > Chordata > Mammalia > Eulipotyphla > Talpidae > Scalopus > Scalopus aquaticus. The sequence goes on along the minus strand of PVIJ01005520.1, from coordinate 96,059 downwards.
ACTGCATTTCTTCCTGCAGGTTCTAAAGGAGACTCCATTTCCTTGCCTTTACCAGCTACTAAAGGCTGCTGGCATTCTTGGCTTTTGCTTCTTCTGTCTTCCAAGCCAGCAGTGTGGCATCTCTCTGACCATTCTTCCACAGTCACATCTCTCTCTGACTGCAGCCGAGATAAGTTCTCTATTTTAGGAATCTTTGTGGTGAGATTGAGCTCCCCAGGGCAAGCCAGCATCATTGATTAACTTATTCACATCTGTAAAGTCTCTTTTGCCATGTAGGCTGCCATATTCAGAGGTTTCAAGAATGGGATGTGGATGCCTTTGGGAGACCATTTATCTTCCTACCACAGAGAGATTTGAGATAGTTTATGGAAACATTTTTTTTAATATCCAAAAGAGTAATTTGTTATAAAAAAGGAAAGAATGCTTGCCCAGATACAAGTGGACAGAAAGAACTGCTTCTGAAGGGATAGGTTTATGAAAAGAAACACCTGTGTAGTTATAGGCAGGCAAGGAGAGCTGCAATTTATGCAAAACATTTTTATGCTACTTAGTTGTTCTTTTTTTTTTTTTAAATCTAGGAGGAGGGAAATGTAGAGCTGTAAACTATACAGAAGGTCATCTTCTATAGTACTTGTGCCTTCTTCCCAGTGATTTGGGCTGACCCTGTGCACTTTAGCCTCAGTGATGCTCCTAATTTTTCTGTAGAGTCTAATCTCCTCTAAGCTATGGTAACTACAGTGTCAACCCTCCCTAATTTTCAGATCGCATTCTGGATACTTTTGGAATGGGAATGGATGAGAATCCAGTAGACTAGATGCAAGGCAGCTGGATCTCTTGGTTCCAGTACTAGGAATATTGAGTTGATCAGCTCAATCCAGAAGTGCCTATTTGTTATGTGAAATAAAGGCTATCCAATGGCATACTAATATACTAATATATAAATTTATAATTTTTTATGTTACTAATAACACATACAGATGTTTCATATATGTGCACATCTGTCACTTTTACTTTAAGATTTATTATACTTCTGCTCAAATCTTGGCTTTTATAATATTATGCTTTATATGACCCAGAACATTGGAAAATGGAGGTAAAAATCATGGTCTCTTCCTCTGGTACACTCTTGACAAGTCTTGAGAGAAGCAGCAACTAATCAGTAGAATTACCCCAAAGAAGAGGCTACTCTTTGCATGTTCTTCCTTTTGTGAGCTACTCTGTATTTAAGTATGTAACAGAAAAGTAAGCTATATAATTAAGGGCTGAATGAATTGAAGTGACGCTAAAATAGAAGGTGTAATTTAATATTTGCCCATGTCTGTTGGTAAAACAAAAGACAATATTGGGGGACAGGCTTGTATTTTAGGCAATAACTGTGTTTTCCTTTGCTTTGTTTTGCAGAGTAATCCTAGTGGTCCTGCTTGGTCCTGGTGGATCCTGGCAGTGTTGCCCTTGGAACGCAAGGCTCAGTTGGCTATACTTGGCATGACCTCGCTTAAAGAGCGCCTGCTAGCCATTAGGCGCATATTAGTCATTATCACACGTAAGATGAATAGTCGACAAGAGCAGGTTAATAGGGAGAGGAATAACTGACTTTCTCTGCCAAGGTTTCTGTACTTCTATGAGGAGAGCCAGGCATGGATGAGTAGTGTCAGTCATCACAGTTTGTAAAATGCTTGTTGATAAGGTTACAAAATGGAACTCTTACCAAACATTTACTTTTACTTAAAAGTCTGTGCCTAGTGGAATCTTGACCCTGTACAAGATTAGTCTGATGTTTGAATGGAGCCGTGTTTGAAAAACAAACTCATAAAAGCTCTTTGAAGCAGATGCTTCTCATGTGCAGTTCATGGCTAGCATGGACATCACACACAGTTACAAGTGGCTTAGGTGTCACAAGAATGAATTCCCTTTGCAGTAAAGTAATTTGCTCTGCCACATGGGAACAGCATGTTTCAGGGGCTAGACAGCAAAGGGGAACGATTTCTACTCTGGAAGCAGATTTCTCGGGGCACAGGCTACCTGAAAATGTGCTAAGGCTTTGTGTGTCACTGTGAAGTTGTCTATGAAATTGAGGACTCAAATCATTGTCTAGTGCAGAAACTGAAATTAGCTCTTAACCAAGAAGTAGTAACTACCGGATAGAACTGTGTTTTGTGTCCTGCATTAGTTCAGGTGTTGTAAATTGCATGTTGTATTCAAGTGAATATAAAGATACAAAAAGGTGTATGCTGGTTATAGAAAAATCTGATAATAGTAGTTGATTTGAGTAAAAGTGAATTAAAACTCTACATGCATTGGGTGTTAAACATACAATCAAACCTTGTGCAAGGAACCCCTTGAAATCATAACTCTCTCATTGCTTCAATGAATATGATGCATTTAGAAAATCATCATCTTTTGACCAGGATTTGCATTAGAAATTAGACTCACCAGTAAATTTGAATTCACTTCCATCTACTAATATAAAAAGACATTAAAAAGCCACATGAAATGGCAATCTATTCTAGGAAACCATACCAGGAGAATATTCAGGGAGTGGGAGGCTGTTCTGGGATGTAAATATTCATCAAAATTTTCTCAAATGCCAACCTAAAAATTATCTTTGTTTATTTCAAGAAGTTTTACAATGATCAGACCAGATATTATCTATTAAAGAACAATATGAGTAACTTTCACTTACAATGCATATTTGTAATATTTATTGAAATAACCATTTGAACCTGAGATACTGAACATTCTCACTGGTCTATCCAGCTGCTATATTTAGTTGGCCTCTTGGTCTGTGAGGGGTGGGGGTGGGGGGTGTTCTTAATCAAAGATGATGAGAATCAGACTAAAGAATCACAGCTGACAGTTTTGCTGTATTCATTCAAGGTGTATATGGTTTTTGAGTTTTAAAAGAAAGATATATTTCATAATATAAAATGTTGGTGGTTTATTGATTTATTAAGCATTTTATTAGAAAGACTTTATATATATTTTTAATTGTAGGATTTATTAATACCTAAAACTCATTTTCATCATAGGAGGTGGAAAATACTATACTTACATAATTTATATTGAGAAAATTTGAAAGTGTTTTCCAGTCATATGCTTCCAGTGCCTCACTTGTGTATCTCAAATATCATTTTGAACATGTTTGAGGGCAGTTTGATTAAGTATAGCTAAAAGAATTTATGTGTTAACAATATTATTCAGCTTTCTTAGGTGTTATACCCTAACTTGATCTTTTAAAAGAAAACAAAATTGTGTCTAATGTGCCGGAAGAACTTTCTTAAAAATGGTTCATGAAATTGGCTATTCATTGATCATTCTCTTTCTCTGTTAGAAAATATTTTCCTTCATAAACACCATCTCTGAATAGCTTTCATTGATTTGCTATTTGGGGGTGTTTGAATAATCAAAATGTGGTTATGATTTTTTCAGGAGCCTTTCTGAAGTTGAGTTTCTGTGTTCAGAGTATTAGGATTTTTGCCCTAACAATTGGAAGCTTACTGCCTTTTCAGCCTCGTTCTTGAAATGTCATTACTTGCATAGTTCTTTACCCAGAATGACTATCATTTTCTGATTCTGTCTGCCTCTGTGAATTATATTTTCACTCTGTTTCTTCTTGTGTAAAATCCTTTATTTATAACAGTAATATGCATACTAGAGTAACAAAGTTCTTTGACTCCAAAGGAAATAGACTATAATCACTTCTTAACAAATTCATCATCACACGTCCAAATAGGGCAAAACAGTAGATTTTTATTTCCTAAGCTCTTATGTTATTTATCAAGAAATCAAATCAATATCTCAGTTCATCTTATGAAGGAATCTTCCTAAAAACTTAAAAAGAAAGAAACACAAACTCTGCTTTGCTACAAGTTGATAAAAGCCATGTCAGTCCTTTTTCTCCTCTCTGCTGGCCCCTCAGTTTTTTCTGTCATGGAGATGAAATTTCCAAGGACTTCTCAGAAAATAATGTAACTTCTAATTGTAATGTAATAAATTCATTCATTCAAAGTCAGATCATACTTGTTTAATTTTACTGAAAATATTCCAACACTACTGCTCTAGTGACTTCAGATACAGAACCTACTTAGAATATTAACAGTATGGAAGTATAGTTTTTCTTCTTTAAATGCAATGTTTGAAATACAGTAAACTCTTAGGAATTTTCCATTCATTCATTTGACTGATTTTTTGACTCATAATTCCATCTGTGTGTTGATATTCTGAAGCTGGTATTCTGATAGATAGTATTCTGAAAGCCCATGAAATTTTTAGGATGTTGCATCTCCTATATATCCTCTGTTTTCAGAACCAAATGTTAGAATATTTTAAAGTTCCAATCAAAGCAATTTAAAACTTTAAGTTTTATTCATATAACAACAGTAATCTTAAATTCTAATACAAATCTAATTTTAAACTCATGTACCAAATTTTGGAGTGTTATCCCAATTTTTTATGACCACAAAGGTCTCCTTTCTCTGTTAGGTCCTACCCAAAACAAAACAAACGCCAAGACTATTTAGAAAGTTTCACCTTAACTCTTACCATAAATCAAGTCTCACTACAAGAATTTTGAATGATTAAGGAACAAAATTAGGGATGGTAAAATTACCATGAAATACTATCACTTTGTCATAAAGCTACTTGAAAATTGCAAATTGTTACAATCAAGGTTCTTATCCACCTAATCTAGCTGTATTACACAGCATCCATTATAATTTTTAAATTGCTTTTCCAAAGCACTCCTCTATTTCCCCTCCCTCCTTTCTTTTGTGTTTTCACCTACTACTTCAGTTACTTGAGTTAGTACTATTCTATAAATTTTAGATGATTTCTGTCAAATGATAAAAAAGAAAAGTGAAAAATGGAGAAATAATGAATTATAAGGAAAATAAATGTGAAGAAAGTCTTTTTTTTTTAAAGCACGAGGTTTTATTTTTACCAGATATGCCTGTGGCATATAAAAAGAAAATGTTTCAGTTTCCTTGCTTGCAATTAGTTTGTTCAGATTTTCTATTTTTTCCTTATTTCTGCTAGGATGATTGTATAATTCTAAGAATTTGTCCATCTCATTTAGATTGCTGAACTTGTTTGCATATAAATGTTCACAGTAATCTCTTATTATACTCTGGATTTCTGCTGTATCTGTTGTAATTTCTCCTCTTTTATTTTTGATCCTATTTATTTGTTTTTCAAAGTCATGGGTTTTGCCCTACTTCACTGAGACCAAGCACATTTCTAAGGTAAAAAGAAAAAAACAAGAAACACTTTATTCATCAACTATGAAGAGGACAGGAATAAGAGATAGATAAAGATCTTATTTTACCTGTCTCTACATTGTTATCAGAAATCTGAAGTTTGGAATTTAGCTCACAGTAAGCCATATATTTACTGTACAGTTTTAAGCAGTTCGGAAGTTTTTCTTTTTTTTTTAATATTTATTTTTGCATACAAGCTGGGGTGCAGGCCAGAGGTGTGAGGTGGTGAGAGGGTTCACCAGACAGAGTGGGGAGCAGAACATGCAGATCGACTGAAGTACACTGCTGAGGGGAGCAGCGGGCGAGGCAGGAGAGGTCTGCTGCACCATGTGGGAATCTCCCTGGCCGGGTATTGAACTCGTGCCACAGCTGCCGACAGCTCCACAGCACTGTGCTCAACCCGTTGCGCCATCAGGGAGGCCCCAGAAGTTTTTCTTATACTGAGTTTGGAAATGGCGTTTTTAACAATAGGAAAATATGCAGGAAAAATAATTTTTACCCACAAAATGGACTGATACAGTAGCTTGGTAGTGGGTATCTTAAAGACATCCCACAGAGCTGGAAAGCAGCAGACAGACCAGTGATCTCAGCACTGGAGCAAAGGTCCAGGCAGCTGCTTGCCAAGATCAAAGGCACCTTCCTGACTCCCCCAGCCCCCCACCAGCCAGCTGCAGTTGGTCCCTCACTTCAGTCCCCAGCATTTCACCTTCTGTCTGGATTGTGGCAAAAGAGGTCTATCTGGAGAACAGTACTGTCATTGATAGGGGCCAAAGTTTTGCCATCACCAAGTTTGTATTGGGGTCAAGCACTGGTACAGAAGGAAAGTGGTTTTTTTGTGGTATTGGGGAGCAAGAAGACCCAGTGTCTCAGGATACGCTCAAAGGACTGCAGGTAGAGGATGGCTTGTTTCCCAGCTAAGCCAGAGAGAGTGTGGAGAGGAGGGACCACATACCCTTCCCAGCAGCAGCCTCACTCAGGATCCAGGGGCGAGTTCAGCGCATGATGCTGCAGGCATTGTGTCCCTAAGCTTGGGTGGTGCTGGGGTGTCAGGCCCCTCGCCGGGTTGGTAGGAGCATGCGGTTTGCATCCAGCCCAGGAGACTCCTCTGGCTGCCCTGAGAGGGTGGAGGAAAGTAGTGTAGTTTGTGCCCAGCCAGACAAAGGCCACTTTAGCCACCCCAAACCTGGACTTTCGGCCAGAAGGCTCAGACTACTGAAAATGTCAGTGATCCAGGACAAGCCATCCAGGGGCCTGTACTCCTTGGTTCTTGTCCCAATCATGGAAAGAATTTAATGTTGAGGCCCAAAGTTTAGGGGTAGTTTTATTGGCAAAGGAGTTGAAGCAAAAGCTTTTCACTTGGAGAGGGTGTCTGAATGAGTTGCCTCGGTATAACTAGGGGACTTAGGCTTTTAAGGGTTTCACTGAGTGGAAAATTTCTGGGGCTGAGCTTTGCATTGTCTTCTTACTAATTGGATGGTGCCACCTGGGGTTTTATTTGGGGGTCATTTGGTCATTCTTTCTTCCTGTTCCAAGGACTTACTGCTTATAAAAAGCCCAGACAGTACAACATTCCATCAGGGCACACCCTCACTGACAGCTGCAAAGCCGCTAACTTCCTCCTTTAATAATACAGGCCAAATATTACAAATTTATTATGTTACTTAGCCAGTAACAGTTGTCCTTCATCACTGTGAAGTTTAGCAGGAATTCCCCAAGTGGAAATTATTTTTTCCCAGCAGTATTTTCCCTAACATTTGGACCATAGCTCTGTGGTGTGGGAATACTTCAACCCAGTGAGAAAACATACAAAGTGTATTTGAATCCTTGAGATGGTGGCAATTGGCTAAAGTTCATTTATCATACCTAGAAAAGCCCAAGAAGCAAGAGAAAGTGGCTCTGGGAGATACTTAAATGTGCCCAGGTTTGTGTTTAGGGCAAACCTGACATTTTAGGTATACCTTTAAAGCAGCCTTTGGCATAGGCTTCGAGAAATACTGCTTTCACGAAGATACCATTTTATCCATACTACAATGGAGTTCATGTATTTCCTGTAAGATAATTTCCTGGAGTTCTTCAACAAGGATGGGGCCACTGCTGGGGCATCCAGTTACCTTGTTTTCACCTCAGATGCTAATACATGAGTTTTAAGTCTAAGATTTAAACTCATGTTTAAGTACTCTGGATTTTGTTGTAAACATCACAGGAATATTAAAAGTATTTGGAAGGACTGCAAAACAGCAGCCTTGGTGGCAGTATCAGCAAAGTGGTTGCTTTTGCTATTTGGGTATTTAATTTTTGAATGCCCAAGAATTTTTATTACAGCTAAGGGTTTGGATTTCTGAAGAGTAGCCACAAGATCACAGATTGCTTGTATTTCCTTGTTTTTTCAGTTCAGATTAAGAAACTTGATTTGTTTCCATAACATCCAAAATAATGGGTTACTCCTAATCTTACCTGCTTTATGTGTACAGGCTGTTTTTCCCTCAACTAACTTGCATGCCTAGGTTATTGCGCTTAATTCAACTTGTAGGGCCAGTTAGAAGAGGGCTGCTTTCAGTAATTTCATTCCTAGAGACTATTGCGTAGTCAGCACAACATGCATTTGAGTCTTTTTCAAATGGGACTGCTCTGTATTCCAAATTGCTTCAGCATTGTCTAACGGTGTTTTGCAAGTCCTGTTGATTAGGATTAGTTGATCAGTTGATGTGACAACTGATGTGATGTGATGTGACATGGTGACGAGAGAGAGTATTACAAGGCAAAGGTAAAAGGGTAGCAAGGCTTAAATTATGACATTGAGAGATAGGTTAGGAGAAGATAGGAGAATCTCATCAGAAGTTAAGCCATTGGTAGAAAAATACTGGGTATGTTATAAATGAAGGAGGGCTTTCTTCTATAGTATGAGGTACATAAATGGTTGGGAGACCCCCATACCTATTTTTTCAGTGCTTTTAAGTAAAGTGCAGTGGCAGAAATAGTTCTCATACAGGCAGCTGTTTGATATTAGGTAAAGATTTGGGGGAGGTTTCTCTATTTGATAGGGGTAGCAGAGTGGATACAGCTGATAGCTATAGAGGATGCAGACCATAAATGACCAGGTAGAATTTGAAGGAGTTTTTTTCTTTTCCAGGGAAAGCATCAACACCTGAGCAAATGGAAGGGATCCTGGTATGGTAGGGTTTGGATTAAAATAATCAGGATCCAGATTTTCATCCAGTTGTCCAAATTGAAAAGCATTTTCCCCTTTCAGGGGAGAGAGAAATTTGCGTGACAGAAGGTCTGAATGCAGGGGCACTCACCACCACAATATGGACTGTGGGGGGACAGCTAAGCACAGTGGGCTTCTTGGCAGTACCATGCATCAGGCCCATAGTAGCACCAGCGTGCCAAGGTGGGTTCCTCTGCTTTGGTAAGATTTTTTCTTTTAGTGTTATTAGTGTTGGTTTATAACACTGTATATGATTTAAGGATATAGGTTCTTATCTTCTCAGATGTCTGTCACCTACCACCAAAACACCAATAGTCTTCCACCATAGTGTGTTGAGTCCCTGCCCTCCTTTGCTTCCCATCCTGCAACCTCCCCTTCTGGTAACCTCAGTTCTACAGTCAGATTTCTAGTGTTTGTTTTGGCTTAGTTTTGTCTGTTCTTCCGTTTTGTTTCTCTGTATTTCACATATGAGTGAAATCATTCAGCACTTGTCTTTCTCCTTCTGATTTATTTCACTTAGCATAACCCCCCTCCAGTTCCATCCATGTTGTTGCAAATGGTGAGGTTGCACTTTTTTAATAGATGAGTGATATTCCATTGTAATATTCCACATATACACTATATATATATGGCATATATATGTATACCACATACACATGTATACATACACATGGCATGTATACCACATACACATGGCATGTATATGTATATATGGCATATATATGTATACCACATATATGTATGGCATATATATACACACACACACCACATCATCCTGTGTATTGGTTAGTTTTCATATGAAAGTCATACTCCCTGGTGAGCCCTTTGCTACTTCTAAGAATTGGTTAGTCCTGGGAAGGGCAGACTGCTCAGTCAGTAAAGCCCCCAAGATGTCAAAATAGCACAAAATATGAAAATCATGATTAAACAAGCTCATGCTGAAATTTCTGTCTACAACCTCTGGAAGTTTGTACTTTCCAAATGAGTAGGCTTTTCTCCTGAACCTGTAGGCACAAACTTTTGCCTGTGCTGAAATTCAGCAGCTGAGTCACCACCTGCGGTCACACAGCAAAGACTCTCTCCCTTGGCCTATGACAGTTTCCAGTAGAAAGATTGCACCTAAATAGTAACAATATCCTGAGGGAGTCCTGAGGCTGGATTGCATAGGTGACCCTTAACAAAAATGGAGTTTGCAACATGAATTATCTCTAACTTTTTATTTTTCAAGGTCATTATTTACTTTACTCCTTTATCTTTTAATATAGTTTGGTAAGTTTCGTGCTGCTAATAGTTTGATCAGAACTGACTTATCTTCTCATACTGCTTAACTCACCTCCCCCATGCTGATTGCCATCCACATACACACAGTTTTCCACTGAATTCTGAAAAAACTTAATAGAGAAGTTGGAAATCTCATTTTATATATTGCTCTTTGAAGGATGGTGTTATTAGCATCTTAATTTTATATTTGTGAAATGATTTCACCAGTTAAGAACTTGGTGTTTATTTTTTTCTATGTAATCACAAGAATAGGTTTGAACAAATGAGTAGATGTAGATAACCTTGAATCATGCTTTTACTTGTTTAGAGATAGGCAATGTGTTATCGCATTCATCCAATAAAGATTATTCCTTTGACCTCCCTTTTACTTCCTAAGTTCAAGTCAGAGTTAAAGATACATTAACAGTATTTGGCATTTCTTATTGCTTAATGAGACCAGGTTTAAATCTTGCAATATTTATATTTGCTTCATGTATTCTTGTACTGTTCATTTTCATTAATTGAAATTGTTTATCTACCATGTTGGAGTAAATAAAACTTACAGTGTTGTGGATGTTCTTTTAATAAACACTTGCTCCCAAATAAAAGGGCAGAGTGACTGAAAATCAGATAAAATTGAAGCATAGAATATTACACTGGTTTTCTAGGCCTGCTCCAACAAATTACCCACAAACTTGTTGGCTGAAAACAACAGAAATTACTTTCTCACAGTTCTGGAAGTTAAAAGTCTAATATCAAGGTATTGTCAGCGCCATAGTTTCTTCAAAAGCTCTAGGGAAAAACCCTTGTTCTAGCTTCTGGTAGTTTCAGCAGTTGTTGGCTTCTGAGAGCTTAACTCTAATCTCTGTCCATCATCATGGCTTTCTTGCCAGTGTGCATGTGTGAGGGCACCAGTCATTGGCTATAAGATCTGCTGTATTCCAGGATGCCCACATCTTAACTTCATCATATCTGAATGGCCCTGTTATCAAAATTCACATTCACAAGGTCTAGGTGGGCAGGAGTTGGTGCCTTCCTTAAAGTTCCCAAGTACTTTTTGAGATCAGTTCTATCCTAAGCAGATCAGATTTTATAGGAACTGAAGCTTGTACAATTTGGGGGGGGAGGGGGTAGTTGGAGAAGTGTTTCTTAAAAAGAGGAATACAAACTGCAAATACAGAGGTAGATATAAAAGTGCATATTTAGAATTTTTAAAGTTTTAAATTAGTATTTGTAGAAACTGGTATAATACTAATCACAAAATACTAAGAACTTTTTATTGTCTGACAACTTTGTGATACTTTTGACTTTTTGTTTTGATCACCAGTTCCTATGACCATTTTGTTTTGGTTTCTGAAGAGAAAATTAAGTTCTTATTCTAGCATGATTGTTGAAAGAATTTGTTATTTAGAAGGTTCTTTTTGTTTTCAAGAGTCATTATTGGCAATGTCATTTAAATTATTAGAATTATCAAATTTGGCAACACCTATATTGAGTTTCTTATTTATACATGCTGAAAATTCAGGTACTTTCCAACATTTCTCATACAGTGAGTACTCTTAAATTCTTTCAGCACCGTTTGATAGAATTTACTGTGATGATGGAAATGTATGTCTGTGCTGTCCTGTATGACAGCCTCTAGTCACAGGTAGCTATTGAGCTCACAACATTTAATTTGTTTGGGAAACTGAATATTTAATTCATTCTTAATCCCTGGCTTTTCATGTAGAAAACTCCTGGCCTCATGTCCCATCTCAATTTAAGCTACCAAATTTGTGGTAATTGGTCAAAGAGGTTCTTGAAAACTCATACAGGATCTTACACAGTGATTTGATCTCTTTTTGATTTTTTGAAAAAAAAATCTACTTGATTAACCCACCTATTGTGTGCTCAGACTGATTATTGAATAAACATACTTCAAAAGAGAAGGTTTAAGATTGTGGGACAGATTTCTTTTTATGTTCTTGAGACTTGTGAGATCTTTTACCTTTTTTCAGTATAAAGTCAGATGTATCAGGGTGGATTAATGATGCTGCAATAAGAAGCATCACCCCAGACGTATTATCTACCTATGGTAGGCACCAGTGACACATGGTCCAGACCATGCCCCCCACCCTCCACCCCCTTTCAATGCCCCCCACCCCCTGTCAATGTAGAGACAGGTTGTTTCACTTTCTGCCACAGCTTTTGACTCGCTCTCTTTGGAGATATACCTCACCTGCGAAAACTCACTTTGAGTGACTGGTCAGAGTGATAGCATGAAGGTTCAGCTTTATCAGCCCTATGCTAGACAATTCTTAAGGGCCATTTCAGCTCCAAAGCTTGATCTCTGCTCAGCCAAGGCTGGGGGTGTCTCTGCAGTAAGACCGTTGAACTCCTTTTGCCCACTTTCTCTTCCATCCTTAAGAATGAATCCCACAGGTGTTATTAGAAGGGTTTTTCTTCTGAAATATTCAGCAGAAGGCAGGAGACTATGTACAGGATGAAATTCTGAGGGTGTTTCATCAAGAGAATTGAAATATAAATAATAAGGGAGAACTGACAATTTGGGAACATTCTCCTAAGACTCAGGGTTATTTAACACTGTCCAGGGCCCCAGGAGACAGTCTCCCCTAGGTCCTCCAGAGGGAGTGCTGCCCAGCCAGACCTGTGTCAGAATTCTGACCTCCAGAATTCTGGAAGAATTAATTTGTGATCGTGGGAATAGGGAACAGCTAGAAGCGCTGTTTTTCCAGGACCTGGGTCACCCTCTGCCTGCCCTCCTCAGTACGAGGGTGGGAGAGTTCTGTGGAGAATGAGAGACCCTTATGCTCTTCAAACCAGAGGTTGCCATAGAGATGCCCAATAAGTTTTGACTCTATCAGGGATTTGTGTTTCACATGAAATCTGAGTCTAGCTGGAACAACAGCAAGTATAATGTTTCAGAAAGTGAAAGGGAAAAAAGAGAGGCATGGATAGGAAACAGAAACTAGTAACATTTTTTTCCCCGTGCAGCAATAGTATGTCTGTGTCCCTGCAGACCAGACAAAGCTGTGGGCCAGCTGCTGAGAGTGCAGGCTGCATCCAAAGACGGGCGGCCACGTGCCTGCCGCCAGGGCCCCACTTCCAGGCCCCTCTTCCTTTATTTCTTCACCACTCCAAGACTCAGAAATGCAATTTTGAGGAAAAGTTTTACTGGAAAAGTAAAGTTTTTCCAGTAAAACCCTGAGGACCAGAGCCAAGCAATTAGCTTAAACACAGCTCTGGTAGTGAATAAATTGCAGGCCCCTTAGAAGCCCAGCTCACAACCAGGGGCAACTTGACTGCTGCTGGAAAATGACTTTTGGCGCAGTTTGTTTTCCAGAAGAGTCCAACCTGTGACTGGAGCCAGGGAGATGGGTTGGGAGATACCTGTTTACACACAGAGCTGTTTTCTGTGTTACTTTTCTACCACCCACCCCCTTGGCTCTGGTAGGGCGCAGGCAGAAGGGGAGTACCCCAACCTGGTGCGCTAAGCCATTGTGGGATCTTGAGGTGCCACACCCTTTGAAATGCACTCCATTGATTTGGGGGGCACTTTATCCCATGGAAATGTGAAGCTGCTTCGTGAGAGGCAGCTGCTGGTCACTGTGACAACCAGCCTAGAGCCATTAGGGGGTTACGGTGTTAGTGGGTTATGGTCATTGTTTCTAAACAATGAGAAAGAAGAAAAAACTGCAGAATGTATTGAGTATAGTAAGAACATGTTGGGTTACAGTCCTGAGGGACTATGGTGAGGAGAGTTATAATATAAAATGTATTTCTAAATGGAGAGGGGGGTTGTCACACTCAAGTTCAAGGGGGGGCCCAATTCCTCATTTGAACCCAAAGTGACAGTGAATGGTTACATCACAGACTAATCCAGGTCTTAGCCAGATGCCAGCCCTCCTGGATTCCGGTGACTTGACCTTGGTCCTGGCAAGATCACTTCCTCTGTTTAATTCCAGCCCTTTGCAGAGAGCCAGGTCTCTGAAGGGTGGCGCAGAGGCGATGCTGTGAGGGGCGTGTCTGGGAGATTCAGAACAGCATCTGTGATATGAACACCTGGCATAGAGTTGGTATTCACTGAATGAGGAGGTGAGAGAGCACTCGAGAATCTTCACAGTCCTGGGGCTAAGGGGGCAGTGAGGAAGGGATGGGGGCAGGGACTGAGCAGACACTTCACACATAATTCCCTCCACCACCCCCTGGGCCGTTGACACCACCAACACCACCATTCCTGTCCCTAAGAACCCTGTTTCCTTCCTCCAACTCCTGGGCTGGTGGCATCAGGCGCCCAACTCCTAGGGAACAGACAGACGCCCCCACTGCTCATTCAACCACGGAATCTGTGCCACATCTCTTATCTGTCCACACTCATGGAAAGTGAGGACCCAGGTGCCCCAGGGGTGGCAAGACAATGTGTGGCCCACTACCTGGAAAACAAGAACCAACTAATCGAGAACCAGCATCAGCCACAGGCCACTGAGGGTCAGACCTACTTGTTGGCCCAGGTCTGGGAAATAGAACACTGGTGATGCCCTCAAACTCACCTTCAAGTCTGAACATGAATCTCCTGCCCTATAGCCTGAGCCACCTTGTAAAATATCCTCCTACTGTGGCTTGCTGGAGTTCTGCGACTCCAGTGAGCGGAAAGCAGTAGTCAAACAAAGAGGTGGTCACTGTGACACTTTCTGGGTGCAGTTTGACCTTGGGAGAAATGATGTTTTCTGTGACCTTTGCAGCTGGTTTTATCTGAGTGTCTTGTCAGCCTGACCAACAGCAGGGCTGCTTTTTTCTCTCTTCAATTCCAGCTTTTGCTCTTTCACAGTTGACAGATTTTTACTTTCACTGAAGAAGGTGTTCAAAAAGATACTGAGCAAATATCCACCATGAACAAATAGCCACCATTCCCTAGAGCACAGGCCCATCCCTTCTATCTATTTTGGATGTCTCAAAACAAGGAAAGACTCTGTGTGGTTGTCATGTAAAATAAATGCCTCACAGAACGAGTGAAAGGAGGAATGGCATTTTAAATATGTGGTGATTTATGTGAATTAACTCACACCAACTTTATGAAAACTTGGGGGGGGCAAGTCTATTTTAGCCCCATGTTCATTTTTATTCCCATTCCTGTAGATTAGGAAATTTGAGACTTGGAGAGATAAAGTTATTTACACAAAGTGTGGAGCTGGGACCTGAAGGCAGACAAGACAGTTCTGCTCACTCCAAAACTCAAAGGCTGAAAGACACAGTTCCCTTAGCTACGCTGTTCACCTCCCTGTTCCTGTATTTCAATTGTCTATTGGTTTTATCATGCTCTGGGTTCCTCAAAAACAAGCACCCTGTCTTAATTCATCTTCCCAATATCTTGCACAGGGCTCAGCTTTAAGATTTCAATGATATTTGATGAATAAAGGGGAAAAGTGGGGGACAGATAGAGGAGGGAGAGGACAGCAAGGGAAAAAGGAAATAGGGAATGAGGGAGAGCAGCCATTTTGGTGAAGTTTTTTTAAAGGACAAGAGATTTTTGCACCATCTGCTGGAAATACTACAATGTTGCGAAAGAGAGGTGCAGGGGTGTGAGGTATGGCAGGGATTCCCATCAGATGCTCAGCAGGTACCAGATGGTTTTCAGAGAGCTTCACAAAAATCATAAAAGTTTTAGCTGTAGTCCTGTGATAATTGACTTCCGTAGAACAAAGCACAGTTGTCATCGCACAGGCAATTGATGGTGGAGTACTCTTGGCATTTCTCATTATCAGAAATCCTAGAGAGAATTGGACTTCCTTTTATGGGAGAGGTGAGAGGAAAAATTCCACTTCTAAATGCAACTCCACTTTCCCACTGACCTTAATGGCAACTTAACATAACTTCCAGGTGATCCTCAACCGACAGTGTGTCACGCCATCTAGTTTTAAGTTTCTCTATTCTTGGGCCATTTCGCAAAGTAGTTAAACCTAAAAGCATTTTGTATTAAAAATGCTGACCCCTGGAGTCTTATAAAGTCATAACCTTTTACAAAGCAAAAGGATGTATCTGTTTTATACATTTAAATGATTTCTTAAAATTCTGGACTCAAGCAAGGTGGCAGGCTGATGGGGTGTTAAGTCATAACAAGAATCATGTGGAAGGTTTCACTGTGAGCATAAAGTCAGCAGCAGGGCAGAAAAAAGATGAATGGTGTAGGTGAAATGAACCTGGCCAAATTTTCTTGGACACTCTGCCTTTTTCTGATAGTGGCAGAGGCAGAGCAACAGCTCCTCCTCCAAAAGAGCTGTCTAGCATCATTTCTTGCCATTTTCAATTAAGAATCCATGAGAACTATGCTAAAGGAGCAGCTTTGAAGTGTCACTCTTGGGTCAGAAAATCTTGTTCTGCCCCGGAAGGTGCTATGAGGTTAAGACCATGGGATTTGGAGCCAGATCTGGTTCAGCTTTTGTCTTCACTGTTCACTACTTTAATTTCTAAGCTTAATTTTCCTCACCTGTGAAATAGGAATAAATGATCTGACAGGATTATTATGAGGACAAAAGAGAGTGCACGCAAGCACAGAAGCACAGTAGAAATCGTAGCCATTGTTATCACCACTAGTTACAGATGAACAATCTTCAATCCTCCCCCCCATTTTTAGGACAGGACCGATTTACAGAACTGCGGTGCCAAGCTGCCTTGACACTAGGGATGGCCAAGAAGAGATAAGGGAAGTTATTGGGAAATAGGGAACGGAAAGGCTATTTTAAAGGAAATTGATATCTCCGGCAAATGAACTTTTGTCGTTCCTTTTTTTCTTTTCCTGCCTGATCTCAGAATCGGTGGGCGGGGCTCTAGCAGCCCTACTGTGATCAGGATGTAACTTGGGAACAGGAGCCTTGCTCCAGGACTGATGAAGCAGAAGGCAGAAGAACTGGGGTCACAGGTAGCATTGTGGAGCCACATAGCATCCCTGAGTCACCAACCTCAGAGGGACTTTAGGTTATATGAAAGAAAACAACCTCTACCAGATTTAAGTCACTGTAACTCAGCATAATATTAGCGCCCACATGCAAATCCTTGCTGGAAAGTCTTAAACAGAGACCTCCTGACAAGTCTGGCCTTCACTTTCACTTACAAAATGAGGAAGTGGCATGGAAAACCCCTATGGACCTCCCCACCCCTCACACAGCAGGCCCCCATTTCAACCTCCTGTTTGGAGGTTACACCAAAGCAGCTTCCTCATCTCACCTGTGTCCCTTTATCTTTTCTTTGATGTAGCAGCCAGGCTGGGGGAGAGGAAGAATCAGGCAGGCGAAGGGGGTTTCGAGGAAAGAAATAGACCTAGAGGTTAGCTGACCTTATCTCCATGTCCTGGTCTCCAGACGCTGCCTCCAGGGGGTGCCCTCAGCCCTGAGGACAGGGGTTACTGTGGTCAGGATGATAAAGGGAAACTTGTCCCAGCAAGTTCAGCCTATCTCCTCTGGGTCAGAATGGCTTCTGTCGCCTCTCCTCATTGGTGAAATGAAAGCAAAACTTGTAACTTAAGGCGTCAGCTTGATGGTTTTCCAAATGAAGAACTACAATCAGTAAGTGACTATACCCAGGAATGGCCACACGGGGTCACTGCACACTCAGGAATCAAAGGACACTGACTACGGCCAGTCTCAGGAGTGTTTGGTTTTGGAAATGGAGCTGCCTGTGTAAAAGATGGAAGAAGCTCCTTTTCTGCAAAGCTCATTTGCCTGGACACGTTCAAGTTCCCCCTCAGTCAAGAGGGGAGACTCTGTGTAGACTTTGACCCAGAAAAAACAGACTTCTGGATGTTACTGTTGTTGTTATTTGCGATGCTATAGGGTTTTGGAGTTTCTAGCTGATCTTTTCTTGGTTCATGGCAATGAAAGCTATAGCTCCCCTCCTGAAAAGTTCCTTTACCCAACACAGTGAAAGAAGGCCAAAGCCTGTCAACGAGCCCCTCATGGTAAGTGAGTGTTTCGTGGGTACATGGGGCCGGCAGTGTGGTGGGATAAAAGTCCTGGGTGCTGGTCCCAGATCTGGGCTTGAATTCCAAGCTGCCTGGGTGAGCCTGGACAAGCAGCTTCGCTTCCTAGAGCCTTGGTTTGCTTATTCATAATATGGAGGTTCTAATCCCTACTTTGGTTTGTAATTAATGTGTATAAAGCATCCGTCAGAGCTGAGCAATTGTGAGCAATAGTCCATGGCTGTGCCACTCCCAAGTGAGGGAACACAGGAAGAAGAGGCCTGGGACTGTGGGCTCGAGAGCAAGTTTGCTTATGTTTGCAGTAGCCCTGGAGAGGTGACAGGGCCCTCAAGAGAGCTAGAACTGCCTTCCAGGATGGTGCCGAGGTAGGGCCATCGGTGCATAATTGAAATCAGCACAATTGGTGTGATCAGTGGTTCTCAAACCTGAACGAGGTTGGAAGCATGTAGAGGGTGATTGAAACAGATTTCTGGGATACTGAACCTGAATGTCATGAGGTTGTAACCGGTTTTTCTTACAATTTGAGGTCTACAATTTGAGGCCTGGATTTTCTATTGTTCGATGATTGTTCAACTTCAGAATATCTGGTCAGTTTGGAATTTAGGAAGTGGCCAGCAAAGCACCCCTAACTCCAAAAGATTTCATTGGAACAAAGGGTTCCCTAGCTTTTAAACATTTGCAGATCTTTGGTCTAAGTGTTTCTCAGTGTGCACTCCACAGACGGCACATCAGCCCCACCTGGGAACTTGCCAGACAAAGTTTGGGCCTCACCCCAGAACTGCCGTATCAAAGACTCAGAGTAGGCGCCAGCAAGGTGAGTAGAAGCTCTGCAGGTGACAGTGCTGTATTCCACAGCCTGAGAAGCACGGCTCTAAGGGTAGCATGGGCCCTGGTGGCAAATTTGCTTCCAGTGTCATTTTCTTTAAGCAGCCTTTCTTCTCTGGCATCCCCCACCCACATCAGCCCTCCCACCTCCCCCATCACACCCTTTCACTTCTCCACTCCCTGCTCTGGCACCTGGCAGTGGAGATGGAAGTGTTAATTAGGAACAGTAATTTCTACTAATCCTATAAGCTGAATAATGAAGTTCTTCCCAAGATTTCTACCTGCGAAATGTTCATGCCTCCTTAAGAACCCTAAAAAAGAGAGAAAGTAAAAGCCACGGGCCAGTTGTGGATGGGGCAAGTGGCCTGTAGGGTAAATGAGTTAAAAATCTGGCTTTTTCCAGTCTCCCGCCATTAGTGTCTATGACCAGCACCTGTGCACTTGCACGCCCATCTGTAATTATGGACACCTGGGCCCAGAGAGCACTGGGCATGCGCACATGTAAATGGCACACCTGCCCCAAGGGGCAAGGGGGTAAAAGGGCGCAGCGTCACCCTGAGGCAGTACGACTATGTTACCACACTGGGAAGAGACAGCCAGAGATATACTGAGAAAAAGTCGCACAGCTGGTGAGTGTACGCGGGCCTTATAACCCAGTCAGGGCGATCCTGACATCCCCAGCCCCAGCTCTCGCCCATTGGGCTACTTGGGGTGTCAGAGGGCACTGGTAGGATGGCTTATGTTGGCACTTCTGCTGAACAAGCATCCTCTCCAAAGTCCCATCACTGAGGAGGGATCTGTGTGAGTCTTGAGTTGTCCTGTCATGTTCGGGAAGCAGAAATAAGGCAAGTCAAAACAGGGCTTGGTCTTATACTTGAACCAACCCCTTCACCTCTCTGTTACTCTCTCTGTAAAACTGGGGTGTAAACAGTACCTCCTTTCTAGGGTTATGGTGGGATGTGATGAGGTCACCATTAACACACCCAGCACAGAACCAGGAGGCTAGCGGTTGTCATGGGAAACAAGGAAACCAGACCATCTGGCCTTCCTCTCTAGCTCCCTGCTGGGCACTGTACCAAGAGACGCCCCAAAAATGGGGTTGCCAACAACCAGGGGCACCCGAGAGCCAGAGAATGGCCATGGCGGGTACCATGAAAGATGTGTTGGCTCCACACAAAGCCATCCTGCCTCCCCGCCCTGAATCCAGGCCACGCTCTTCCTGTCTAGAAGGACAACTGAGCAGAAGTGCCAGCCCCAGTCCTCCGCAGGGCAGACCAGCCGGGTCCTGAAGGCATCATGTGCATGAACGGAGAAGAGGGGTTGGGGTGGGGTGCCCAGCGGTGGACATGACCCAGGAGATACTAACAGTCAGAAGGGGCTGCCCTACTCCAGTTGAGAGAAGTGGGGGTTCCTTCTTCTCTAAACCAAGAGAAAAAAGGCCCCCCTATATCCTGTGTGCAGTAGGTGCTTAATAAATACTTACCAGATCCCTGACTGCTCATCTAGCCAAAGTTCCCAGAGTCTGTTTTTTCTTGTGATCATGAATTCTAAGACCTTGCCTCCTTCTGCGTTGATAAAGCGTCTATTTTTAGCTTCAATTCATGCCGGCAATCCTACTGAGTAATCAAAACATTCAGCTGGGACCAGCTCAGGTTCTAGAGCAGAGAGATGAACTAGGTGTAGAATCCCAAGTGTAAAGACAGGGTTTGGATGAACCTGAGACCCCAGAGGTGCAGGAGCACAAAGTATGCCAGTGCCTGTGGAAGAGGTGGTTCCTCCTCGGTATGATTCGCAAGTATGTATTTAATCTAGGAAAAGTAGGTTTTGTGCAAAATTTTGTGATCTAATGAAATTCTACCTTCAAAGCACTCCAGATCCTAAAACTGAGATGCAATAAAAGAAAATAAGCCACAAAGCCGCAGGAGTGATTTTGAGTTGGATCTGAATCCCCCCTTCCCTGGAGGTGTCTTCATCTATTTTCCCCTTACTCGTGCCTTGCTCCCGAATCCTTAACTTGTCTGGTCCAGTCATGCTCTAAAACCAGCAAACCCAGTCCCTCAGGGCCAGGGTACTTGGTTTGGCAGTTGGATATAATCTCTGTCCCCAGAAGCCGGGTGACCTGACGGGTCATACAGCAAGTAATGGTGTAGCTAAAGATTTGAAACTTCAGTTGCTTCTTTTCTCATCTTCTCCCTGGCCCTAGCCTGTAAGGAAACTTAACAGTTAATTTTATCTGTTAACTTGGTTGGGCTGTGCTGCTGGCCTTTTTGGTCAAACATTATTCTGGGTGAGTCTACAAGGGTGTTTTTGGATGAGATTAACACTTGAATTGGCAGACTTTGAATAAAGCAGATTGCACTCCCCTTTGTGGGTGAGTCAATACCTTTATCCATCTATCCACTCATCCATCTCTCTGTCTGAACACACACACACACACACACACACACACACACACACACACACACACACACACACTTGGTTCTGCGTCTCGGGAGAACCCTGACTAATACAGGAGCCTTTTCAAATTTTATGCTTTTTGCAACTCCAAAGCACTCAGTGCAGCACCAAACCCATGGCTGGGGCAACCGAGGCGTTTTAAGCCCAGAGGCCCTTGGCTAGCAACGCCCCATCCCCGAGAAGGCTTTAGCTGCACCCTGACCCGTCCCCACCCCTTGGAAAGCTGTGGGAAGAAGTCTAGGTCCTGGCAGTGGGCAGGGTGGTGGGGTGCACACTACAGACAAGAATGACAGAGTGACCAGGGCAGAGTTGGGTCGAAGCAGGATGGCAGCGTGCAGCCCTGAGTGGCCCCATGCTGGATCTGACCCCTCCCACGATGGGTCAGGGCAGAGGTCAGGCTGTGGGCCCATCAGCGGGGCGTGGAGGAGGCAGCCAGCCTGAGAGTCCCAGGGGTAAGTCCCAGGGCACATCAGACTTGCTGCTGTTAACAGCCCTTCCTTATCATTTATCCAGAAAATGACTTATTAACTCAGCATCTCATTTTTCTAGGATAGTGTTGGACTCTGGAAGCAACAAGATAAACAAAGCACAGGCCCACCCCTAAGGAAAATGGACATATAACAGGTATTAATATTGTTGTGATATTAATATTACCCTTAATCACTATTACATGGTGTTCAGTGTGCCAGGCATTGCTCTCTTTTTTATATTAGTATCATCTAACTTTATTTAATCTTCCCAACAGTCTGATGAGAAAGATTCAACTACCCCCACTTTACAAATAAGTTACTGGGGTACAGAGAATTTAAGTGACTGGCCCAAGTTCACACAGCTATTAAGTAGGAGGGCCAGAGTTTATACCCAAGTTCTACTTGTTAAAAAAATTATTATTAAATATGATCCAAAAATATGTACCAGAGATCACTGAGTCCCAAAGGGGGGCAGTCTGCTTGGATGGGTGCTAAGGACTTCCCCAAATGGGGTAAGCCCAACAAGTCCCCAGGCAGCGGTAGTTTTCCTGTGGAAGGTGCCTAGGAACAGAACCCTACTTCAAAGCAGAAGAAATTTCTCAAAAGAGAAAGTCCCAGCAGGAAGGTGTCTGGTAAACGAATTAGTCAGGCTTTTTACGGCACTAGTCTCTGAGGCTATCACCTGCAGCCTTGGTCACATTAATGCAGAAGGCACTTGGGAGCTTGGGCTAGGGGCACGCTGCCTGATGGACACCTGGGGCATGGGTGGAGCCTGCGTAAGTGTGCACACCTGAGCTTGGCGGCTGGGCTAAAAGCTGCCAGGCCTGTGCTGCCTCCTTGCATGTCAGCCTGCCTGCCTGGTGTGCCTGTGTATCTGAGATAGTATTAAAATATCCACTGGGGGGTGCAGGGCTCCCTGGTGGGGCAGGTTAAGTGCATCACCATGAAGCTATGCAGAGCCACTGCAGCACGAGTTCGATACCCAGCTAAGGAGATTCTCACATAGCGCAGACCTCTCCTGCCTCACCTGCTGCTCCCCTCAGCAATGTGCTTCAGTCATCTGCCTGTTCTGCTCCCCACTCTGCCTCTGGTGAATCCTCGTACCACCCCACACCTCTGGCCTGCACCCCAGCTTGTATGCATAAATAAATAAATCTTTAAAAAATATATATCCACTGAGGGCCCCAGGACACTCTATCCGTCTGCTCAAATTGATAGTGAAACTGTCCTGTGCCTGCGGGCGCTACAGAAGGCCTCAGGGGAAACTGAGAAGTGCAGAATGTCTGGCCAGAGGAGGGAAGGGATGGCAATGGCCAGTTGGACCTAGACAGTCACCTGAACAAAAGACCAGCACACACAGGTCTTGTGCTTCTCAAGGCAGGCAGCGGGGAGTGGAGAAGGGAGATGGGCTTGTATTTCAGCAGCACTGCTCTGGGGCCCGAAGCGGGGCTCACCTGGGTAGTCAGTGTGCACCTAGGTGGTGAGGTGGAGGGCTGGAGGGCTGTCCAGACAGGCACGACCATTCACCCCTGAAGAAATAACTTAGGGTGATAATAAAAAGCAGGCTGAACTCTGGTGGAGTGGATTATTGTTTTGAAATTCTCTATGGACATGTACTCCTATTACCCTCACCAGGGCAGTCACGGCCTCTGCCCTGGCTAGGAAATCCTTGGGATATCAAGACCATCAAAGCAAAGAGTTTGGTTTGGTTATGGCTGGCTTGGTTGTTTCTCAAAAGCTTCAATTCCCTGGGGATAGGGAAACATCCCCTCAAACCAATGTCAGCCTCACGTGCAGGTCACACGTGTGATCTAGTGGTGATACTTTTGAAAAGAGAAAACCAGTAAAATGAATTTTAACCATATATTTTCTTTAATCTTATATGTTAATTCAATATGTAGTCAATATAAAGTTACTTATGAGTTATTTTAGCGTTTTTGGTGGTTGTCTTTGAAATCTAGGAAGGATTTTTTAAAAAGATGTATTTATTTACCCATACAAGAGCTGGGGTGTGGGCCAGAGGTGTGGGGGGTGGTGAGAGGATTCATGAGAGACAGAGTGGGGAGCAGAACAGGCAGGTCGATGGAAATAAACTGCTGAGGGGAGCAGTGGGCGAGGCAGGAAAGGTCTGCTGTGCCATGTGGGAAGCTCCCTGGCTGGGGATGGAACTCAAAATCATGCTGCAGTGGCTGTGATAGCTTCATAGTGCTGAGGCTTAACCCCTTGAACCACCAGGGAGGCCCAAAATCCAAGAAGGATTTTAAACTCAGCCCCCATCTATGTGGGCTGACCCCCTGCACCTGCAGGCCAGTCCACACTACTGTAGCAGCTTCTGACCTGGCCAGCACAGCTGAGAGGCCTGACCTGTGGATAAAGTGAATCAAAACTGTGCTGGTGGCCACTCAGAGTGGGCTGGCCACTTGAAGGTGATGTATTTACTTGTTTGTGTTCTTATAATAGGACTTGACTCTGTCAGCTTGCTGTGCCAGTTAACTCTAAATAAAGCACAAGGCCATTGGTCCCTGGGGAGTCAATTCTCCTCATTTCAAAAGCAAAAACAGAGTGGCACCCTTCAGAAGAAGGTAGAGTAATAACTGCTGAGAGAAGAGGTGCTTCCTCTACTTTTATCTCAGCGCCTTAATCAAAAGGCACACTTTTGCTCTCAGTAAAGGTGACGGACGTGAGTGGGAAGTTGGTGGAAAAGTGCTACCCGGACTGGGCCTTCTTCGCCTGAGTTCCATAGTTCCCTCATGAACATTTTCACTGGATAACTAATTAGCTGGAGGCAGGTTTGTCTTAAAAGAGCAAAGAACCACTTGAATGATCGATTGGTTTATTTCCTCAAGGGCGAGCTAAGAAACCAACTCTACAAATTGGTGTGTTATTTTCTAGGGCAGTAAGAAAAATACAAAAAAAAATTTTCTAAAAATTTATTTATGCATAAAAGCTGGGGTGCAGGACAGAAGTGTGGGGTGTGAGAGGATTCACCAGAGACAGAGTGGGGAGCAGAACAGGCAGATCCACTGAAGCACACTGCTGAAGGGAGCAGCAGGAGAGACAGGAGGGGTCTGCTGTGCCATGTGGGAAGCTCCCTAACTGGGGATCGAACTTGTGCTGCAGTGGCTCTGGATAGTTTCATAGTGCTGAGACTTAACCCATTGTGCCAGCAGGGAGGTCCCAAAATACAAAAAAAAAAGTGTTTAAGTATAACACTATGAATGAATGAATGAGAAACTTGGAAGATAAGTGCTTAAGTACAATTCACATACACAGAAGTCAGTTCTTTGAGCAACATTGCTGTGAATCTACACACATTCCAATCTTATTTTCACTATTCAAGGTTTATTTGGTGTTTTATAGTTGATGTGGCATGTGGATAGTTGGTTCATTGTTTACATGTGGATTTTTCTTTTTGCATTATATGGCAATGTACACTATTCTGATAGACACAGTACACAGAATATGATTGTTTACAAGAGTTATGCACAAGACATGCAATGTTGGATTTATACATTGCATCCCAGGAGGGGATTGGCAGGAGAGTGAGAAAGTTGGACTGGGCATGTTGGGTGAAGGAACCAGAAATTATATGTCTCAATAAATGCACATCTGGTTTGAAGGGCAACTGCGGCAGGTGCAACATTAGCAGTGGTGCCTCCAAAGTGGTGGAACTAATTTATGGTAACCAGTTCAGGATTACCATCCAGCATCAGGATATAGCTGTAGAGTTTTATGAATCATTCCTCTTTATACTTTAGGAAATTGATGTTTTTCTCAGGCTGTCTTAATATTACTGCTTTAGTCACGGCTCAGATAAAAAGTAACATATGCACAACCTCCAACCAAAATCCTGTTGTGACTTTATGAAGTGGTTCAATATTAGATGACTCTAGAACTGCAGCTCTTTTCGGAGTCCCCAGAATGTATCTACACTCTTTTTAAAGATTTATTTATTTATGCATACAAGAACCAGGGTGTAGGCCAGAGATGTGGGGTGGTGAGAGGACTCACCAGAGACAGAGTGGGGAGCAGAACAGGCAGATCCACTGAAGCACACTGCTGAAGGGAGCAGCAGGCGAGGCAGGAGAGGTCTGCTGCATCATGTGGGAAGCTCCCTGGCCAGGGATTGAACTTGCACTGCAGTGGCTGCAGATAGCTTCATAGTGCTGAGACTTAACCCATTGCGCCACCAGGGAGGCCCATCTACACTCTTTTTCAAACAAGCTTCTTCCTCAGGTGTCAGAGTCACCTTCATACCCTCAGAGATTTCATTCTGTCCCAAGATGCCAGACAAACTAAGGAAGATGTCATCTTTTATTCCAGAGACACTTACTCATAGTGGAAATTGGATGTACCCCCTAAGATTCTTCATTATACTTTCTGTCAAGTCTGCCACAGATAGTCCAGTGGCCCAGGATGGGCTTTCAATCCAATGGCCTTTTAGCCTGATCACCTCATAAACACTGTCAGCCACTTGTTTGTGAGCCTCTTTCCACTGTTCCTATCTGCATCAGTGCCTAAACCGGGGTGCAGATTCCTCAGGGAGATGACAGCAATATTTACTCCACCCCATAAAGGTACGCTAGAGACTCTCCATGCTCTCCAATGACCCACGACAGCTCACATGGTGAAATCCCAGCCATTGTCCTATTAGACAGCAACAGAACTGGGCTAAATTCAGAATGCAACCACTTGCAATAACGTAATTTTTAGGAAAACCATTTATTCCAAGCCACATAGATCAAGATATCCTCTGGACTTGAAACAGCAAGCAACTTGTAGTTTGGGCTGTATTTTCATTTAAGACTGATGAATTTAAAATTGTTCAAGATGTTGGACCAAATGAAAATGACTTTCTCCCCCTTGATGACATGCCCCAGCTATAATAAGTTTGCAGTCACATTGTAATCCTTGCCAGAGACAATTTCTGGTGTTCCAAAGAAAAGACTGCCTTGTTGGAGATCCAGCATCTCTCTCTTCTCTTTGTCTTCCATGATGTCAACAGGACCAAATTTTTCTGCCAAGTCTATTAAGGTCCTGGTGGTACAGCCCATGTCAATAGCACCAATTCCAACAACTATAATCTTGTTCTTGGAGGTATCTTTTTCCTTAAGAAGATTCTGGATCAGCTGATCCTTACTGGACTTAGGATCCAAAAAAATTTAATCAAATGAGCTCCAAATTGTCACACTGAATTCCTCCTGCTGCTAAGCCTTCCAAGTTCTACAGCTCATAATGCGGCCTCAGCCTCTGTAGTCTGCATTCTACACACATTTTTAAATGTATTTGATTATTTTGTATTTGGTGTTTTTCTCTATATAGTAGTATTACAAATATTTTGTAATTTGTCTTTCTACTTTATTAGTTTATATATTTTTTTTATGTTCTTCTGAGTGTCTCTCTTTTTAAGATTTATTTATTTATGCACACAAGAACTGGGGCCTAGGCCAGAGGTGTGGGGTGGTGAGAGGATTCACCAGAGACAGAGTGGGGAGCAGAACAGGCAGATACACTGAAGTACACTGCTGAGGGGAGCAGCAGGCAAGACAGGAGAGGTCTGCTGCACCATGTGGGAAGCTCCCTGGCCGGGCATCGAACTCCTGCTGCAGTAGCTGCACTTAACCTGTTGCACCACCAGGGAGGCCCTGAATTTCTCTTCTCTCTCAATCTTTTCTCAAAGTTGCTTTATCACCAATTAATTTGGCCACAAAACTGCTCCCAGTGAAGTTCTTTGCTGCAAACTGAGAGCCTTCCTCGCCAATGGCTCAGCTCTCAGGTATGTGTCTCCACTTTTTTGTTGCTTTGGTGGCCCTGCTTGTTCTTAAAGCTTCCACTGTTCCAGTGGTGGAGGAGCTGGTCTCAGGCCATCACTGGGAAAGATTCCAGATTCTTCAGAAGCTCCCTAGATTCTGGAGACCTGAGGTGCCACTGGAAAGAGCAGTATTCCTCAAGATGCCCCTGAGACAACGGGCCTCTGGGATAGGCTTCATGTGTGTATCTGTCCTTGATGTGTTAAAGGTTATTCCAGAATCTTCAAATGGGATTGTCTTACAACAGAATGACCCCTGCAAAGGAAACATTCATAAAGTGTGAACTATTCTGATAGCCAATTCAGTCAGTTCCTCAGGTATCTCGTCCTTTTGCTGAATATAATCTCCAGGTGTTCTAATAGACAGGGGAGGGCTAATTGCTAATCTTGGTTTTAGTCATGGTAATTCCACTGAAGAGTTCCTTTTAGAAACCTTAATAGAGGAAGCCCACTTGTGTTTTGAAAATGAACATGTGTATCACCAGATAGTGTTCATGTAAAACTATTTGTATTAGTCATTAGTTATTGAATGGTTACCAAGAATTACCACAAAATGGGTGGCTTGAAACACCAGAAATGCATTCTTTTACAATTCTAGAAAGCAAAAGTCCAAAATCAAGGTGCAGAAAGTCTGGGCTTCTGGAAGCTGTAGGAGACAGAATCTATTCTCACCTCTTCTAGCTCCTGTTGGTGCCGGCATTCCTTAACTTGGGGCTGCTCACCCCAGTCTCTGCTCCGTCACCACATGCTCTGCTCTGGGCGTCTGTGTCTCTTTTGTGTTTCTTTTAAAAGGCACTGGTCCCTGGATTTAGGACTCATTCAAGGAATCCATGACAATCTCATTTTAAGATTTATAAATTAATTTCATCTGCAGAGACCCTTTTTCCAAATGAGATCACATTCATAGGTTTTGGGGATTAGGATGTGGACATAACTTTGGGGGAACACCCCTCAGCCCTCCATACTACTTGTTCAGGCAAATCTTCTAGAAAGCAGACATTACCTAAGGCACCTAAGATATCCTGCTCTGCAAAGCAAGAGCCACAGGGATCCCGGGGAAGGGGGGCCTCAGTCTCCGGAGGAGACACTGAGGCCCCAGAGGGGCAGAGGCAGAGGCCATCATTGACCGGTGATAGTTCCTCTCCTTGGAAACTAATCCTGTAACTAGAAAGCAACAGTCACTTCTACAAACCTTATGTGAACATCTTCTCTTGAGTCCAGAAGTCAAGGCCATGGGCAGACTCCATGGCGCATGTTCAGGGTGGAATATAGAGAGCAGCAGTCTACTGATTTTGATGGAGACCCTTCAGCTTCATGGCTTGTATAAATGATGTCCTCATAAATTGATGCCTGGATGCCATTTGATTTTTCTTGAAGAGCGCAGCTGATTTTAATGTCTGTCATCTGTTGTAAACCTCCGTAGCTAAACTGCAATGTATTTCAGAACAATGGTTTGTCAATGTGAGATTTTTTTAAAAAGATTTATTTATTTATGCATACAAGAACTGGGGTGTAGGCCAGGGGTGTGGGGAGGTGAGAAGATTCACGAGAGACAGAGTGGGGAGCAGAACAGGCAGATTGACTGAAGTACACTGCTGAGGGGAACAGCGGGAGAGGCAGGAGAGGTCTGTGCGCCATGTGGGAAGCTCCCCGGCCAGGGATTGAATTCGTGCTACAGTGGCTGTGGATAGCTTCATAATGCTGCGACTTAACTCATTGTGCCACCAAGGAGGCCCTCAATGTGAAATTTTTCTGGAGGGAGATGGAGCAGGGGTTGAATGAAAAACTGGAAAAAGGACCTGTGTTTGAAATCACCCTTGATTTTTAACTGCTAAGCTGTGTGGCCTAGACCAATTGGTTAACCTCTCTGACCACCTCTTCTCCACCTATGAAATGAGCCTCCGGACGGCACCCTGCTCCAGAATTTGCCTGAAGATTAGTGAGATAGTAGTTATGAGAGTACCTGATGTGTAGTCATTACTCAACAAATAACTTTGAATTTTTCCCTTTAAAGGAAAAATGCTTCAATCCTGAAAGGAAGATGCTTAAAAACAGCTAACACTTATAAATAATGGACACATTCCCGGTGCATCACATGTATTCATTCATAAATCTTTATGACTCTGTGAGACAGCCACTACTATCATCCTCGTTTCACAGGTGGAGAAACTGATACTCAGAGCGATGCAGCGATGTGCACGCCAAGATCACCCGGCTACTATGCGTCTGAGCTGGGAGGTTGAACTGAGCCAAATCAGTTCCCAAGTCCTGCTCTATGCTGCTGCTCTGCCATTTCAGGAGGAATTTACTAAGGGGAGGGAAAGAAGCTCAGGATATATTTGAAGATTCAAAGAGAGAGAATACCTTGGTTGGGGAACTACAGAAAGGTTTCAGGGTGCTGGATTTTAATAGACATGCGTGTGAAATGAGACTTTCAGGCCTCTGCATGGGGATGGGGTAGCTTGTTCTCCCAGTAGTTTCTACCTCTCTCACCTAACACTGACTTCTCCAGAGCTTTGGGAAAGTAAACCAACACCTCCTAGCATGAGGGGAGGTGCTTCAGAAAAGCCAGATTTTAGAGGTCAGGAAGAGGGTACTGGTCCTCAAATCTTTTTCACCAAATAGGGTGACCATAGTTATTGTCCAAATAGAGCTGCTCTGGGCATTATTAGCCATTAAACTAGCAGCAGAGGTGCCACCTGGGACTGTCCCAGAAAACTGGGTCATATAGTTGCCCTGTTACTGGGCAGTCAGCTGCTTGGCCATAGAACATGTTAAATCACAGCCTCTCAGGGCAACTCACAGCTCAATCAGTGCACTTCAGAGGGCGCTTTGTTGGTGGGGTTCACTGGTGAAGGCATCCAAACCTACCAGGACATGGCTGATGAGTCTTGCAATGTCTTGTGTCAGGGGCAGCCAGAGAGAGGCAGTGGCCCATCACCTGCCCAGACACACTGAAACCACCACATACCGCAGCCCCTCTGTATTTTGGGAATTGAGAAGAAGTTGCAGGTAAAAGATCTCAAGCCTAAACTTTCCACCAAGAAGGGACTTTCTCACTTATGAAAGGAAGACACCACTGAATTCACTGTCTGAGTAACAGAGGCGAGAAAGCCCAATGTGTGCTTCAGTCACTTTTAAAATACTCTGGGCAAAAATAGCCTTGTGGGTTGTTTTTTCCTTTCACCAAATTGCCTTTGGGAGAGTTTGTGGTGTGTCCCAAGTAAGGATGTGCCCCTGAACTCTCAGTTCCCCCTTGTCACTCTCACCAGGGAGCAGAGGTAGCCTCGAAGGAGAAGTGGTGGCCTATGCCCCTGTGTGAGGGGCCACAGCTGTGCTCAGACCCTTCTCCTGGTCCTACCTTGGCATCTAACCCCCTCCAGGAGGCCGTGTCTGCAGAAGGGTAACAAATAGCCACGCTAAATGCCATGCCCTGAGGAGAAGCAGGCATAAAGCTGGGTCCTAAGGATAGGGGGTGATCACAAGCTAGTTTTGTTTGAACTCAGAAAGGGTGGGTACTGGGGTGCACAGGCAGCTGGAGGGGGCTGGTGGTGACAGAGCTCCCTTCCTCACACCTGGGTCAGAGCACCAGTGAAAGACAGAGAACAGGTTCTTGAAGCTTCTCCTTTCTCTGGAGAAGGAGCCAGGCTAGTGTGGACACCATTTGGGGACTGAGGCCTTCTGCCTCTCCTCACTCGTAACCCTGCTCCAGCTCATGGGATCTTTCCTGGGACCACATGACAGTGTGATGAACACAGTGCTCGGGCTTCTCTCTGGAGCAGAATGTATTCACTTACCAGAGACATCCCACAAATTTGCTTTGTCTACCGGGGAATAATTAACTAGTGTTAGTATGATATCAGAAAATTGCTAATTATGGCGATGAGCTAACACAGCGATCTGGGAACTTGTGGAGCTATAGTTAGTGATGACAGAAAAGGAAAATATTTGACTGTTTTGTGCTGCACTCAGGTTCTCAAGAGGAGGCGAGAGACGAGGCTTGGCACTGTGCCACAACTGGAGCCCCTGGTCCCTGAGACTCCATTTTCCTCCTGAGAGTTTGGAGCAGAGGCAGTTGGCTAGAAGTTCAAAATGTATGACAAACAAGGATCACTGGGGGCGGGGGGCTAATGTCACCAGGTTCTAAAGCCCAAAGAGGGACTGTGCTGCCTGGCCCCACCCCAAACGCACTGGCATACTCAAATACTCATGCTCACATGCCACACACACACATGTTCATTCACACGTACTCACACTCTTATACAACCACAAGTTGTGTACACATCATTTACACACCATTTTTCCACAATTCATCCATATACACTCATGCATTCTCAACCATACACATTCACCTGGTCTCACACACATACCATGATTCACACACTCACATGCTCACACACACACATGCACACATACACATATGTCAAGCAAATTAGAACTCTTTTCCTTGTTTCGAAAATATCAGGGCATCACCTTGCTGCCTTGGGCTCAGATGCCTTGGGTTAGAGCCCAAGCCAACCTCAAAAGAGTAAATTCTCCACCTTCCACATTGTCTGGGTATTGAAATAGAGGAGGACTGAGCTCTAGCAAGTGATAGAGAGAATATAGCATCACAGGAACAGATTCTGCTAGACTTAAATCCCAATAGATGTTGTTATAAACAGTGCTTTCAATTGCTGCAAAGAAGGAAAGTTCTGAGCGCCTATCTTAGCCGGTAAATAAGGTGTGGGATGTGGCAGAACGCTGTGAGGTGCCGGCTGCCCTGTGTAGTGGATCTCCAGGTGCTTCTCAAAAGTAGTCAAGTCTGAGAACCGCTGTGCATGTAACTGCTGTACACTCATGTTATCAACTATGACCGAGCTCCCAGATCTTGGGCTCTAATCCCCAATAAAATCGCCAATAAAAGGAGCCAGAGGTCAATGAAGCAACGATTGATTCTAGGACTGGAGCAGGAAATATACAACATGAGCTTGGAACATCTCGTAGTGCCAGAGAGCAACGATGTGCTCAAGGAACACAATGATGGGGGCGTGGCAAAGGGATACAGGAGCCCTTTGCCCGAGAAGAAACTGGGACAGAGCACCCAGAGGCCAAAGATGGAATACTTTAAGAAATGAAATATTGAATCGTAAGCAATGTATTAGCTAAACATTCGGGAGTCCATATATAAAAATAAATGACTGAATAAATTAACAAGGGGGCATAGTTAACACTCCTGTCGGAAGGGTTTCTAGTAGTTTATGTACATACTGCTCCTCCAAGGAGGTAGAATATAACTCCTACCCCTTACGCCTGGACTATGATAATAATATCCAAAGAGTATAGTGTGCAAAGAGGGAAAAGAGTGACTCCAGAGAAACCTCTGTGAATGCAACCTAGTCTGGTGATCAGGTCAACACCAACGATTATGTCATGTACCCTTAACTGGTGACCACCTCTGAGGTCTTCCTCTACAAACTCATCACCCCAGTCTGCCCATGAGAAAAACAACAAACCCAAACCAAAGAACAGTATGCAAAACGCCTGACCAGTATTCCTCAAAACTGCCAAGATCATCAAAATCAAGGAAAGTCTGAAAAAATTGTGACATCATGCCCATGGAATCCTGGGATAGTGAAGGACACTGTAAAACTGAAAGGCATCTGAATAAAGAACGATCCTCCATTAGTAGCAATGGTCAACATTGGTTTATTAGTTGTGACAAGGGGACCACAGTATTGTGTTAACAATAGGGGAAATTTGATGAGGAGAGGATGGAAACTGAACTTTTCTGTTAATCTAAACATATCCTAAAACAAAAGTTTCATTTTTTAAAAATCCCAATTCTCAGTACATTTAAACCAACAAAATTAGAATGTTGGAGGTGGGAGCTGAGCACTAGGACCTTTTTAAAGCTCCTGGATAATTTTGATGTGACAGGACTCTGAGGTTTGCATCTTTCTTTGCCTAGATTATGTTTGGGGCCTTGTTACTAAAGGGTCCTGGCTGTGCCCAGCCTGCTGGGGCTTAGATGTGAGGTCAGGTCTGCCAGACCTCCCCAGAGCAAAGGAATGAAGGTGGGGTGAGTCAGTGGGACTTAGCTCAATGAGTATTTACCACCCTTTGCCTCCAGGTGGCACTCTGTAGCCACCATCCTGCTTCTGCATTGGAAATGCCTGGTGACCCCCGCCAGCTCTCTGTCAGTGTTTCCCAGACAACTGGGGGGAGGGGAGGCTCGGTGGCAATTATAGAACACCTCAGGGTACTTCTCAGAAGTGAGGGGGGAGGGAGGGAAGAAAGAACCCAGCCTCCTCCAGGTGGATCCCGTCTGAAACTTTACCTTGGGTTTTACTGAAGTAAAATAATTCACCCCTTGTGCTCTCCCTAGCCAATGGAACTAGACTGTAAGAGGTTCAGGTCAGTGCAGCATTTGCTTTCCTCATTCCAACCCCGTCATACTTTCTAACACCTGGCAAAAGGCTCCCTCCGGAGCCAGGAGGAAACTCTTGCTTGATTCCCTTCTGTTGCCACCAGGTTCTTTCTATCAGTCACATTCACCTGTTTCCTGAGGTGCTAGCACAGGACCACACACTACCTCTCCTCAGCCACTCTCCTCCTCCACTCTCCTTCAGGCAGGAAGTGGTTAGACAGTGAATCCTCAGCGCTGCTGGCCTGGCGGGTGAGAAGAGAGAGCACAGCCTATTTCAGCTTGTGGCAGAGTCCTTTTTTCGCTCAGGCCCCAGTCAGAGACTGAGTTTTCTCTGCAAGAGATAAGGTGAACCTCCACTGAGACAGTGGGGGGAGGGGGGGATGGTGTTGGAAACACCACAGGACCTCCAGGAGGAGGAAGACACTTTCTAGAGAGTATAGGAGGGAACAGAGCATTTTCCACACCCTGACCAGTAAGACCTCTGAGACTCAGCGTTGACCTAAGCCTAGAAGTGATGCTCAGCATACACCTTGTAGGACTAGAAAATCTAGAGAAAGAAAATGCAAAGGCCAAGAAGCCTGGAGCAGCTCAGAGCAGATACAACCTTCTCCACACATGGTTAAAGATGTTCTCATGGCTGGCGAAGTGAAGAATTGAAAATTGTTATCAGAATCCTTTGATATTACGTACAGATTGTTTTTGTAGTTATGCTTAAGTTAACTATGTAGCAGTCTTTTGTCCTCATTCTAAAGGAAGGGCCAGCTATTCTTTGATTGTCTTAATAGAAACCCATGTTAATTAAGCTCTTCTGGGGTTTGTCACTAATCTATTTCTGGTTCAAATGCTCAGAGGAGCAAAAGGAGCTAACAGTCACATCGATAGACTGTTGCTTTAGGAAGACTGTTCCTGTTTGAATCTCCAGGTAAACCAGGTATATAGGAGGGAACATTTAGAAATAGCCTGTCTCTTCCTGGTGCCCTCCCTTCTCCCCATCAATTCCCACCCCCCCACCCCCACCACACACACACCAATACATTCTGAGAGGAGGGCTGATATGACTGTTTTGTTCAGAGATACAGTCCCAGGAGCAGGAGTGAGGGATTGGGGAGAAAATAGGACAGATGTGTTATCAAGCTGGGCAAGATGAAGAGTCACTGGATGCTCCCTCCTTGAGAACCCTGAAGAAACTTCTGGAATAAGGCTCAACTGTTCACCTGAACAGTGAAAGGAGAGCATTGACTCTTCTGTCCTGAGCGTCACAGGGCAAGGACACCTCATTAGGTGTTAACTGCACTTCCAGCTGATATGTGTGTGATACTTCCCACAGGTATGCCACACCTCTGCATCAAAGAGAAGATCTGAGCAGGTGTGGGGGTGGAGGCATGGTGCTGCAGTGCACACCTGCAATGACCTGGTTCCCAGGAGAGTGACTGAACTAAGAGGTGAGGCTGACAGGATCTGAGGTGATGCTCATGGGTGTCCCCCCACAGGCCTGGGCTCAAACGGCACAGAGGAGCTGGCAGGCATTCGGACACAGCTCTCCACAGAAATAAAGGGTGACCAGCTCACCTCATGACCCCTCCACAAACAAGTGAAGTCCAGAGATGGATGAATTGGCCAGGGAAAAATAACAACAAAACCAAGACTCTCGCTATGGAAGATGACAGAAGAGCAATCACATTCAGCAAATAGTACTTGTAAATTCATCTTAAATACTAGTGCTTGAGGAAAACAGGTTTCCTTGGAGAAAGGGAAGAGATAGTAAGAGACTCATGGACACTGAAGGGTGAGCAGGGCACTTTTCAGAGCTGCAGAAATGGGCAGCAGTGAGCATCGTGGCATTTACCTTCACAGGAAGCACTCACATCCCTGTCCTGGAGGAACGTGAATCACTGACATCATTGTACATCATTCACCCCCAATTTTAGTTAATATATAGCTCCCAAATGGAATGGAGATAGAAAGTGAATAGGGATTTTCCTTGAGAAATTCTGATCAGTTACAAGGGAATGAGAAGGAAGAAGATATTAGAGAGACTACAAATGGGGCGAGAGAGGGAGGATGTCTGTGGTGTGACCAGCTAGCTCAGTGTAAGTATTTACTGTTGTCCCCTCCCCATGTGTGGTTTCACGCGCCACAGTTTCAGTTACCTGTGCTCAATTGTG
Source organism: Scalopus aquaticus (assembly GCA_004024925.1). NCBI lineage: Eukaryota > Metazoa > Chordata > Mammalia > Eulipotyphla > Talpidae > Scalopus > Scalopus aquaticus. The sequence goes on along the minus strand of PVIJ01005520.1, from coordinate 60,229 downwards.
GCCCCAAAGTACTATGTTCTATGAGATATTGAGAGAGAGAAAGAAAAAAGCCACAATAACTTGACTTTTTCTTTTTTGTTTTTTACTGTATAGTTGACACTTGAACAACATGGGTTTGAACTACTCATACCCAGAATTTTTTTTCTCTCTGCCAGTTCTACACTCATGGATTCAACCAGCATTGAATATTGGTTGGTTGAATCCTGGGATGAAGAGCTCACAGATAGGAAGGGCTGACCGAAAAGGACTTGAGCATGCTGGGATGTTGGTATCCCAGGGAGTCCTGAAATCAAACCCTCTCAGATACCAAGGGATGAAGTAGTTAAGTTGTTGGGACATAAAAGTTACACATGGACATTTCGACAGTGGTTGGAGGGTTGGTAACCTTATTCCGAACTATTCAAGGATCGACCACATATTGTTATGATTGTTCTATTTTATTATTAGTTATTATTGTTAATCTCTTACTGTGCCTAACTTCTAAATTGAATGTTATCATAGGTATATATGTATAGGAAAAAAAAAACACAGTACTTATGGGTTGGTACTATACTTGGTTTCAGGCATCCATGAGGGTCTAGGAAGGTAACCTTAAAGTAGAGGACCCTGGTGGCAAGGAGTGAGGGGGCTGTGATGTAGGCGGCCCGCCCTCTCAGAAGGAAGCAGGGACACCTCGAGGAAGCAGTTACTGGTACTGGGAGCCTGTGGGTCCAGGCGCTGGTGGCTGCCGTGTGACTGACGTGGCAGGGGCAGAGTGGGGGGTGGGTGAGCGCTGTAATTGTCCATGGGAATGGAAATATGTTTCTCAGGGTGACAGTGCAGGGCATCTGAACCCCAAAGGTTACCTTGCATGGTTTAAAATGTTATGATAATATCTCAATGCAGTGGAGCAAAAGCTTTGGGTATTCTGTGGAATCTTGATTCTATGCCTGAAATGTTCTCACAGGTAGATTTACCTAAAGTACACCACAGAGGCTGTCATACATTTTGATGTTTATTTCATCGTTTCAAACATATCACTTGATCTCACAAACACATTTATGAAACTCAGTATTAGTAAGCAATGCCCATGTTTTATTAAATGGGATCACGTTGAGAATAAGAGAGTTGGTGTAGGGCCTCCCCGGTGGCGCAGCAGTTAAGCGCTGCGCTGTGGAGCTGTCGGCAGCGGCGATGCGAGTTCGACACCCGGCCGGTGAGTATCCCACATGGCGCAGCAGACCTCTCCTGCCTCGCCCGCTGCTCCCCTCAGCAGTGTATTTCTGATCTGCCTGTTCTGCTACCCGCTCTGTCTCTGGTGAACCCTCTCGCCGCCCCACGCCTCTGGCCTGTACCCCAGCTTGTATGTATAAATAAAAATAAATAAATAAATAAAAATAAAAATAAATCTTAAAAAAAAAAAAAAAGAGAGTTGGCGCAGAGCTAGGGCGGATACCGAACGAGAGCCTGAGGGCCTTGGCCTGGCCCTGTCAATAACCTCCCCCCTCCAGTTGCTCACCTTGGGTCATCCTGCCTGGGGGAGTCTCTGCCTCCCAGGCTTTTCCTTTCCAGGAGAACAGCATTTTGCTCCTTTCCCCGCTGGCCTGGGGAAGCAGCAGAGGGAGCAGAGTATAATAACACAGTCAGAGACAGGAGGCCTCAGTCTTATCGGAGGTAGAAGGGAGTCTGGCTCCTTATCCAGTCTGCTGCCCTCAACCTGTCTAAGGAACCACACAGTCGAATTCATCCATGGGCTGTAGCATCCCCAGCTCCCCAGTACCTCCCCTCCTCGGAAATCTGAGATGATTCCTTCAAACAGAGCCCTCTGGGCTAGGAATCAAATTGGCCTGGCTCCTCTCTGATCTCCTGAGTCTGTGAGCAGGGGGTCCGGCAGCTGTAGTAACTCTACCCCCCACAAACCCCACTGCTTTTCTTTTCCTGAACAAGATTTATATGGCAGGGTTTAGTCTTACCGCAGACATTCCCAGGAGAGGCCCTGAACTCCACCATCACACAGCCCCTTCAGTCCTGTAACTTAACTTTCAGATGGGTTTTCAGATAAAGTTGGGTTGGTACTTAAGGAAAATTGAATTTGTGTGTGATTGAGAAAGCACTTTACACTACTGATGGCCTGTGCTAACCCTTATACCCTGGGGGGTGGGGGCAGGGAACTCAACATGCAGTCTGCAGTTTAAGATGCTTTGTCCACCCCACCCCAAGGCTGTGCAGAGTAGTAGCTTGGGCTTGGAGTCGGAAAATCAGATTTGATTCCTGGCTTCCTCATTTACTGGCTGTATAGCCTGGGAAAGGCTACTTAACTTCTCTGTGCTCAGTCCCCTGACCTGTAAACAAAGATAATAACCTTGTGGGGTTATTGTGAACTAGTGTGTTTTAAGCACAGTTCCTGGTACAGAGAAAGCGGTCAACAGATGTTAGTCATTACTATGAGGTCGTTTCATTAGCTCACTTAAGCCGTGGAGCCACTTACTGCCATCATTATTGACAAGTGGATGGTGTCATCATATAGAGAAGCCAAAACCTGCACAGCAAGTGTGGGGACCAAGAAACAGACCCCGGCTTATGAGCCATCCCTGCCCCGTGCTAGGTCCAAATGGGTCAGATACTTGAAGTTGACTGCTAGGGATGTTTGGGAGGGGTGGGAGTGGGTATTAAGTGACACCAATTAATGAATAACATTGTTCACAAGTGCACCCCCAAATGTACTGGGGGGCTGGAGACATTTTCCACAGATGGCTCTGAATGCTGGGGGTGCAGTCATATTCTTTCTCCACCGCAGGACATAGACGAGCTCAGTCTAGAGTGAATGCCCCTTTATTTACCTGGCGATGTCAGTTCCCAGACAGCCTGGGCCTTGCTGCTGATCTGAATAATAATCAGCTTCTCATGTCTCCCTGTCTTTACAAGAACCCGGGACACTAATAGCATCCCCAGGGAGGGGCTGCATCTTTGCAGAGTGTCTGCCTCCAATGCACAGCTTGCCTCTTTCGTCCTTGTAGGCAGCACCAGGGGATAAAAAGGAATTTTTAACTTGGCCGACAGTTTCTTTTAAAAAACACAACAGAATAAACACTCCTTTCTGCTGGCCACAGTGGACCAGTCTTTATATCTTTAAGCAATTACTCAAAATTACTTCTAATGGGAAGTGCATTTTATTTTGTTTTTAAAATTGCCTCGGAAAGCACCTAAAGTCTGTGGCTGTGTAATTCAGTACCCCAAGAAATTATAACAACTGTCCTGCACCCTACTCTAAGTCTTCTCTACACAAAGAGGGTGAGTGGGAGGGGCCCCTGCCCCTGTGTATGCAGATGCCCAGAGAAAGCTCCTGGACTATTATAAAGTGGTTTTATTTTAATGTCCTTGAAAGTGGGCCCAGCCATTCTTTCATTCAGTGTCGGTTTGGTATATGAACAGCCGGATGGATTGAGGTCCTGCCCTCAGGGCTTCATTCAAGGCAAGATACTGAAAATTTCAGACTGTGGATGGTTTGGCCCCTTCCTGTTGCCTGGGCCCTGCTGTCCAGCCTGCCAAGTTATGCTGGGAGGGTAACAGAGCGAGAAGCTTGGTAAAGCAGAAGGCCTCGTCTCAGAGAACCTGGGCCTCCCTGTGGACTTCAGGCCTGCACTGTGCTTGTCACCCAGCCCCTGGGAGAACACAGGTAATTACTGCAGGGACTTCTGAAGAGGTTTCCATTCCCACAACTAAATTTATTCCAGCAGAGTTTTTCCTTTGCTTAAGTTTAATTGGTGCAGTCATTATGTCAGAGTGAATGTTATTATTTCAGTTAAAAGCAGTAAACTAGAAAAGACATCTTGTCTTACAGCTCCCCTCTCTGTCCTAAGGCTAGGAGGCTTAGCAAAGAGCCCCTAGGCCCTAACTGGGCACCTTTGTCATCACTTGGCCCTTCCAGGATCCTCCAAGAAAAAATTGAAAACTGACCTGTCAGGTTTGCCCCCAAAAAATCTTAAGTGAGGCAGTGAGCATACACATCTGTAGATTACATAGATGGAAAAAAAGAGCTCTGCACCACACTCTCGGCTAGGATTGTTTTTTTCCTATGCTGCAGGATTCCTCACCAACAGTGCTGAGCAGTGTGTGTTTGTGGAATGAATTAATGAATGTGTAATGCCCACGTATGTAGGTCTGTGCTGTGCTCGTGCTGAATGAAGCAAATTAAACCCCAGCCTTGCCTTTGGTGAGCTGTATGGTGCCTGCATGTTGGGTGTTGGGTGACATGTACCAGTGATGGGGGAAAATATACAGAAAGGAATTCATACTTTTTCTTTCATCCAGCAAAATGCATCTCGGATTACAGAAAAGCAGAATGTCTGTAGGTAAAATTGCATTGCAAAGTTTTATAAAGTCATCAAGGTAAATTTTATTTTGTAAAATTGCCACAAAATTGTGACTGTTCTCATGGACTTAATTCATTCCTTAAACAAAGAACATCTTGATTTGATTCCACTTGTTTTGGAGCCTACATTCTACAGATTTTTTTTTTTTCAGTATGGTATAAACATGTAAGAATGGTAAGTGGAAAAACTAGCTCATTTTGTCAGATGCATAGATTTCCAACTGGCAGTTATACAGAGGCCTAAAACTTGCTTAAATGTAGCCAGTGTGCATTTACTCTAATTACCATCTAATACTTGGGACTTTCTGCCCCCTCCTTGCCCCTTCTAAAGCCTTTCCCCACGGGTGTCTGAAATACCCTTAGAGACTTAGCATCTTGATGATGGCTTGGTCTTTAGGGATCTCACCCAGATTGTAGTCAGGCCCAGGGGAAGCAGCAATATACTGTTTTGGGTTAACTCTTTAGCACGCTGACTTTCACCTACGTGCCCCAAACCTCCGCCGCATTCAGATCAGTGTGTGAATGTTTTATAAGACTGAACATTCACCCTGTCACCCTACACCCTCTCAGGGGGATGCTCGGTTGGTGAGACCGTGAGAGGTGGTGAGAGTAGCTGGCAGGGAGGCCTGCGAGGCAGGAGGGAGGGTGAGGATGGCAGGCTTGACCTGTGAGCGTGTGACAGCTCCAGCCCAGAGCATGGATGGTCCCACTCCCACAGGGTCATGGGGCTGAGGCCAGACTGACCACAGATGTTCTTCTAGGCCCGGGGGAGCAATGTGACATGTAGGAGTGATAGCTTTACAGTTATTGCTGAAGTTTCTCATTGATTTTTGAATATTTATTGAGATTAACCTTCTAGCATATTCCAAAGGACATCACAAACAGAGGTCAATGTAGAAAACTTGCTGTGAAGCAGGTTCAGCTTTCCAACTGGCAAACTCACCAGCCTATGAGAACACTGTGGGCACAGGAGGAAGGGGAGATACACCTGGAAAAGACCAAAGGCAAAAATCAAAGGTGGCAAAATCAGAGTGAGGGGAGCCAGGTAGACCTGAAATTGCATCCTGACCCAGTGTCTTCCTGATTCGGTGACTTGGGAGAGTGACCAGACCTTTCTGACAATACTCACCTCCTCTCCACTCAACGCACATCACAACGTCTACTTCGTGGGACTGCTAGGAATATCAGGCAGGTGCAGAGTGGTCACAAAACACATTTCAGCAGCTCTTACATAGTTACTGCTTCAGCATCCTCCCTGTGTCCTGTCCTGGCTGGCAGTAAAGGCATAAGCTCTGAAAGACTGCTTCACATTTACTTGATGGCTGTGACCCTGTCTTTGCAACAAAAGTCGCTCCTACCTTAAGAATGAGGTTGGCGTCCTGTGCTCCAGGGTTCTGTCCCACTGTGCTGTTCTGCGGCACAGTCAGGATGGCACAGCTCCCTGACAGTAGGTGCTCACGGCAGGAAGGGGAGAGCAGAGTGGCTGGATCTGCGCACACCTGGGCTGGATCAATGGCCATGCTGTGGAGCAGGCCCCCCCGGGCCTGCCAGGAACCCCAGCTCTGGCTGCGTGTCATTCATCACCTCACTGGCCTTGGTTTGTTTTTCAAAGTTTTGTTACCTCTAGCACTTCTAGCAAGTCATCCTTACCTGCCCTCTTTTAACTCACCCAGTTCTCTCCCAGTCAAATACTGCTGGGGAAGTATAAGGCCTGGAATGAGTGCAAGAAGCACAGGAGGAGAAAGGCTACCTAGGTGATTCTGGAAAAACCTGTGTTTTGCCAACTCAGAGGAGGTCTGTCGGTTTTCTGGCACTGGTCCTAGCAGACATGAACAGCACAAGCCTGCCATTGCTTGAAGAAATCATTTACCCACATTCCTCTTATGCGCTTGCTGATCCCATTACAACTAGACCTTAGGAAGGATACTTTGCCCAACCACGTGGAATAGATAAGGAAACTGAGATTTTAAGAGACTTAAAAATTACTCATTCAAATACCCATAGCCAATTGCAACTTTTAATGGGGGGGGGGGTTGTCTAAATAAACCTTACCTCAAGGATTCCTAGATCTCCCTTTGTCTATTCACACTGGCAACTTTTGCCCTCAAGTCTCTGTGAAGTCTCACTTCATATTGCTCACCTGCTTACAAATATCATGAAAAATTCCTGCAAATATTCATTGAATGGAAATGTGTTTCAGGACCACACTCAGGTGGGCACTACCTTTTTTCTGAGTCACAAAGTCACATAAAATTCCAAATTTTATATAATCTCACTTCTAGAGACACACTACCAAAAATTAGTGCATAATTCTCTATCTTCTTTTTTACACTAACTCTATTATTGTTGCTACTGGACTATTTAGGCCAGGAACTCCCACATCATTGCTGCTCCGAGCTTGCACTTCTCACCTCCTATGTCAATACTAACAAGTCTAACTCATTCTTAAGATATGGTCAGCATTCCTTTGTGTGGATGACCCAACATTTACTGAAACTTCTTCAGAATTAATTTGGGTTACTTTTATCTTTTAAGTACTTTTAGGTTTTTGAATAAAGCCACAAAAATACATTCTTGAGAGTCTGAGCACTTATAGAAGGGCTTGGGAGGCTTAAATCTTTAAAGTGAAAATACTGGATCAAAGGTATGACCTGTAAACATTTCAGCAGATAGGGCTAAGTTGCAAGCCAAAAATGTGTTACTGATTGACATTTGCCCAAGGATACACCCAAATGACCATGTATCTCCTACCTGCTCACCAGTGCTAAACTTCATTAGCTTGGCCAGTCTGAGGAATGTCATTGTGTTTAATTTGCATGTTTTGACTTACTCCTCAAGAAAGCTGTGGCAGTGGCTGCCTAGTTCTGAGCTGGTTTCCTGCTCCTGGCCAATCTCTCCTTTTTGGCTCTTTTCTTGCCCCTTAACAGACATGCAAGTGGCAAGTATCTACAAAATTTTAGCAGCTGCCTCAGCAAAGCTTAACCAGAAAGGCAAACCCTGCAGTTGGGAGCAGTGATTAAGTGACTTTTGGACTAGAGGCACTACCTCATGCATCCATTAGCTCAACTGAGTCAGTAAACCCACTTCACATCTCATTACTGAGACACTTCCTGGCTACCTTGACACAACGGGAATGAAAGTAAAGGAGATAAGGGTACAGAAAGAAGGTTCTGTCTCACAGAAAGAGTCTTTTCTCCAGCCAGTCAGGCAACTGTCTCCACAAGCATTCAGAAGGTCATGACCTACATCAGGTCAAACTTGTGGGGATAAAGGCAGGGTCACAGAACCTCAGCTCTCCTGGCCTGCCCACCACCCTACTTTCGATCCATTTTCATGTCTGGCCTGTTGAACTACTTCTCTTCCCAGCACAGGCAGGTGCTGGCTGATGGCTTCTTTTTGTCAGCTATGGGTCTTATCTCCCCAGCAAGACTATAAAATTCTTGTGGGCAGAGACCACATCTTATCCACATTCAGTGCTCAACCAACCCCAGCAAACCTCAGTCATGGTGATGCTGGTGGTGACAAGAAGGAAGTTGTAGAGCAGATGAGTTTTGACTCTACTCTGAGTCTGAAGAGCTCCAGTGTGACGGGGGTACACGCTGGCCATATTCCCTAGACAGCTTGACCTGCCTCCCTTTCACTGGCTCCAATTTAACCTCATCTAATGAGGCTTGGAAACCAGCCAGTTCCAGAACTGGCAAGAAACCTGACTTGTCCAGGTGGTCACAAGACCACCCCCAAAGCCAGCTTGGACCTCTGCCCCTGAGAGAAACTCCTCATAAAACATGTTCTATGTTTCTCCTCTCAAACACCCATTCCTGAAATTAACATGTCACCACCCTCACCAGGGTTCCTGCCTGAAGGGGAACGCAACAATATATGCTCATGTAACCATCCACTAGATCTGATTTTTTAAAAAGAAAAATGCTCACATTTGTAGCACTAAATTTATTTCTTTAATTTGTAAAGATAATTTTTTTATTGCTATGTTGCTTTCATAGTACTTGGCCTAAATACAATTAAGTCTACTTTAGCTAAGGTTCACACTTGAAAAGTGTGAATAGCATAATTCATTCGACCCCATTTATAAAAAAAGGGAAGCAAGCACAGCTCATTAGCATTTCTCAAGCATTTTTTCAGGAATTAGTTGCTACATTTTATACCCTACCAGAACATTTCTTAGTTCTCTTTGGCAGCCATTCTAAAGTCAGGACTTTTAAGATTCTTTTGAATTCATTTGCTATATGACACCTTCTACGGAAGGAAACATTCCCTTCCTTAAATTTTCATACCTGTGGAAGAATATCATGAACTATAATAACAGTGAAAAGTTGTTGAAAGCTGTGATCATTGAGGCGAAATTGTGTGGCAGAGGGCACAAAGGATGTTTGAGAGGTAAGGAAATGGAGTGGTCTCTTACCACTGGAATATTTCAGCCTGGGACAGAAGGACCCCAATGAATGTCTTAACAAATAAGGCTCATTTTAGTTCTCTTCATTATAAAATTATTTCTGCTAATTTTAAAGAAGGAAATTATCCATAAGATCCCCATCTAAAAATAGTACTTGTTAATATTTTCATTTGTTTCCATCCCAGGCTTTCTATATACACATTATCTTTAAATTGTGGATGTTTTAACAATTTCATTCAAATATGTCAAATATTGGAAACAACCAGGTGGTCCTTCAGTAGTAAATGGATAAACTGTGGTATATCCAAACAATGGACTATTATTCAGTGTTAAAAAGAAATGATCAAGTCATGAAAAGACATGGAAGCACCTTAAATCTATATTGCTAAGTGAAAGAAGTCAATTTGAAAAGTCTACATGTTGTATGATTCTAATTGTGTGGAAAAGGGAAAACTAGAGAGACAGTAAGAAGATCAGTGGTTGCTAAGGCCGAAGGGGGAGGGAAGGTTGAATAGGCAGAACACAGAGGATTTTCTAGGGCAGTGAAACTCTTCTGTATGACCCTGCAATGGTGAATGCATGGCATTATGTACATATCCACACCCAGAGAATGTCCACATCTCATATAAACTCAGCGACAACGGGGTGCCCCTGCAGGCTCATGAATTATGCATTGCCCTGGTGCTAAGTGTTGAGAGAGGGGAGAGGCTGTACGTGTGTGAGGACAGGGTGCATATGGGAAATACATTCTTTCTGCTGGGAACCTAAAACTGCTCTGAAAAACTGATTATTAAAATTACCTCAACGGTAAAAACTTTGATTAGAAAATGGGTAAAATAAATGAATGGACATTTCACCAAAAAGTATATAAATGGCAAATAAACACATGAAAAGATGTTCTATATCATTGACCTTCAGGAAAATACAAGTTAAAACCACTACAGAGTTGCCAGAATGGATGTGTACAAGCTAGATCACTCATACATTGCTGGTGGGAATGCAAAATGGCTCAGTCATTCTGGAAAATAGTTTGGTAGTTTCTTACAAAATCAAAGATATAATTACCACACAATCCAGTAATTTCACTCTTGGGTATTTACTCCAGAAAAATGAAAACTTATGTTCATAGACAACATTTACATGGATAGCTGTAGCAGCTTGCTTTTGTTTATGATAGTCAAGCGCTGGAAACCTAAATGCCTTCAGGGGGTGAGTAGTTAAATAAACTGTGGTGCACCCATATCCTAGACTATGACCCAGAGATCAATATGAACCAAATAATGATATGTGCAGCCACTTGAATAAATTCTTTTGTTGAGTCTAGAAGGAAATATGCTGAAAAATATAGGCAATCCCCAAAGATAACACACTATGTAATGCCATTCACATAATATTTTTGAAATGCAAAAAAAAAAAAAGAATTAGAAAACAGATTAGTGATTGCTAGGCCTTATGGACAGAGAGGGGTCAGTGAAAGGAAGTGAGTATGTCTGTAAAAGGTCACCAAAGAATTCTCACAGTGAGGAAAAGAGTCTAAATCTTGACTGTGGTTGGGAGAGCACAAACCTACACGTGTGATACAATTGCAAAAACTCAGTACAAGTCAAGTAAAATGGGGAAAATTTGAATAAGATCAGAGAATGTTATCAAAATCAATATACTGGTTATGGAATTGTACTATAGTTTTGCAAAATGTTGCATTTAGGGAAATCCCAGCAAGGTATCTATCTGTCTTACCTGAATGTGAATCTAGAGTTCTCTTAAACATTTTTAATAAGTCAGTGAAATAATTGAATAAGTCAGATAAAGACAAATATTCTATGATCGCTCTTGTATGTGGCATTTAAAACAAACCAAGATCTTGAACCAAGCTCTCTGGTGGTTTGCCAGAGACAGGGGGGAGGAGACAGGAAGTGGGTAAAGGGGGTTAAAGGGTAAAAATAAAATGAATAAATGGTTTCACCTTATTTGGGTGAAATGAAGCCAAGCTCTGTGTGTGCAGGCACACATGTGTGCAAGAGAGAACAAAGCCCCAGGTTCAGTATTTATGGCTTGAGGATTCCATGCAGCTAGCCAGAAGCTCTATGAGCCCCCTCAACAACTCCTGCATTCTGAGTGGTAGAAATGACAACACCTGATGGAAACCCTCATTCTCACTTCTCTTCCAAATACTGCTGATTGCAATATTCAACACACACAGTTATTGGTACCGATCCTAAAAATGGAGAACTTGTCCTTGGTGAGGATTTTCCTATAGGAAATACTTACCTGTTGTTTGATTTCTTTAAGGTAAAAAATATGGATGCATGTGGGGGTAAAACCCAAATAGTTCACATTTTAGTATTAATCATGAGGTGTGAAATGTTATTACTTATTAAAATACAAATAGTTCTTTACAGTTTAAAAATTAAACATAAAACATCTAACATGACAAATAATTATATGTTGTGCTAATGGAGAAAAATAGCAGTAGAGAATGTATAGTTTATTTGTAACAAAAAAAGAGCTCAGTCAAAATCTTATCTGAAGAGAAACTTAATTCAACTTTTGGAAACACAAATAGAAAATATTATTAGAAATTTTGCACAGAATTGAAAATTCTCCAGGTTTCTAAAAAAAACTCTGTGGCATCTTTCACTCCATAGTAGGTAGCCTCTAGCATCTTACCCAGGGCTGACTTTTAAAATGTAGTATCATATTATGTCATAAGCTTTATCCAAGTCCATAAAACTCTCAATAAACATAATTTTAGGAGCTTTATAATATTCAATGGAGTAGATATATGATCATTTTCTTCATCGTGAAACGTAGCTATCTGCTTTTAAAAAACACATACCTAGCTCCCTGGCATTTATTATGCTCTTATGTGAATTCCCAGCAGAATAACCAGATGACAAAGATTGAACACCTTGATGTAATATGATGCATTTTTGTCTAAATTTTTCTTCCCAAGGTGTTGTATAAATTTATATCCCCTAGAAGGGAGTTTACCACTGGGGAAAAAATCTGGTGGTATACGTTTAAGGAGAAACATGTGTAATTTAGTAACAGAAAATGGTATCCCATAGTTCTTTTAAATTGCTTTTCCTTGGTTGCTAGGTGGGTAGTGCTTTTCCTCTGCATGTCTGTTAACAATTTGAAGTCCTTTTCTGAAAATTATTCATATCTTTTGAATAATACCTATGAGTGATTCCATCAGTTTTACTGACTATGTAAAATTCCATTGAGAAGTGAAAAGTTAATTTACTTAAACATCTTTCTGCCATTGGACACAACTTGTTTATGAATTTTAACGTTACACATTAATTCTTTTATTCATACAGAAGATGTTTAAAAGATAGTTTCTATTTGTCATCCATTGTTGATATAGCAGTGAACTCATCAGACAAAGGGATTGCTTTTAAGGGGCTTATCTTCCCCTGAAGATGAGACAGACAGGTGTCAGCAGGACTAAAATACTATGAAGAAAAGTAAGCAGGGTAAGGGAAGTAAAGGATAGGAGGAGTCTGTGTTATTTTACGGTGTTCAGAGGTCTGAATAGGAAGAAGTAGGGGAACAAGACAGATAGCTATATGGTAGAAAATATTCCAGTCAGAGGGTATTGCAAATGCAAAAGACCAGCAGCACATATTAGAAAAAGGGCAAGGAAATCAGCCTGGCTGGTATGCAGCAAGTTAGGAGATAAGGTCATAGAGATTGCCAGCGACCAGGTTTTACTATGAGATGGAAAGTCATTACAACACTTGGGGCATAAAATTGGATTGATAAAGATGACAATGTGATTTATATATTTTTAAATGCCCACTCTGGCTACTCAATAGAGAATAGGGAATCAGGGAGATTGGCCATCCTTGGTAATGTTGTGGTGTAGGTGGTGAAAAAAAGATAGTTGGATTTTACACATGACCTGAAGAATTGGATGATGGGTTATTTGTGATTCATAAGAAAAGGAGAGACATCTAGATTTTTTTTTTTCAAAGCACTGCTCATTGCAAAGTAGAAAAGTACTTGTTTACTGTAGAGTTCTGTTTGGACATAGTTTGAGGTGATACCTCATCTAGGGGAAGATGTCAAGCAGGCATTTTGTTACAAGTCTCCCACTTCCGCAAGAGACCTGGGCTGGAAATGGAAACTTAGTGGTCATGAGTGATTAAAAGTAACACTACCTGCAATGGAGTGGGGAAGAGAGAGTGGTGCAAAAATTTGAGGACAAAGCTCTGGGTACCCCAGTGGAGTACTCCAGCAAATGAGCCTGAGAAGGGGTAGAAGGAGAGAAGGTGGTGTCCTGGAAAGCAGGTGAATAAAGTATTTCATGGAAGGGACAATGAGTAAAATCAGGTCTCAGAATTGGTAGGTAGGTTTGCCTTGGGGATGTCAGCATGAACTTAACTAGAACTGTCAGTTGGAGCAAAGAATATAATGATCAGGTTGGTGTGAACTGAAAAGAAATTAGGAGAGAAAGGAGAAACAGAAATGAACATTGGGGGAATTTGCTGTACAGGAAACCAGAGAAGTGGGGCTAGGTTTACAGGGAAGGAATACAAGAGAATTTTCTCATTTTTAATGTTAGGAGGTAATTCAGCATATTTGTATGCTCATGTAGAGAAGGGAAAATTATGATTTCAGAAAAAGGGGCAATAATTGCTGGTATGAAGTCCTTGAAATGGCAAGAGGAGACAGGATCCAATGTCCCTGAGAAGTGTGAACTAAGGTGGGAATAGTATTTGGATTGCATTGTTGTGTCCCCTCAAATTTCATGTGTTGAAACCTTACACCCATTGGGATGCTAAAAGGTGGGGCATTGGGAAGTGGTTAGGTTTAGATGAGGTCATGAGGGCAATACCTGATGACTGGATTGCTGTCTTTATAAGAAGAGAAAAAGACTAAAGCTCACACCTTCCACCACAAGGAGGAACCAGTGAGGAAGTGTCCATCTGTAAATCAGGAAGAGGACTCTCCCCAGAAATAACCATGCTGGCACCTTGATTTTGGATTCAACCGGAGAGTCCAGGAATGATGGCTCCCAGGGGAATCTAGTCTAATCTAAAGAAAGAGGCAAAAATAGAAAGATCTGCTGTGATGGTCTTTATGCATAGTTTCTTCCATAACCCTATCTTTAGGCCAGATGCATAGCATTGCTTACACAGAGGCCTAAACTTAGAGCTAGAAGAGTTTAAGAAGGGAAATAACTTGGAAAATTAATTACCTGAATATTTATTTCTTGGTTGGACTTCCTGAGTTTTGCAACTTCTCCATATTTATTAGCTTTGCACCCTCATTCCATTTTCCATGTAACGTTTAGCATTAAGAAGCTGCTCAGAGACAGCAAGAAATGAAGAAGTCAAGGAAATGCAATTTTCTTGCAGCCAGGCTGGAATGAAAAGGAAATCACAGGAAACACAGCCTACAGGGTAACTCTGAGAGCTCTGGTCCTAAGGGTGGGAGAGGTTGTTTGTGATGATAACTCTCCGGAGACCTCTGAGCTAACTAAGAGGAATAGAAAACAAGAACATTTCTGTATGTTTTTCCTGGGGACCTTGAAGATGCCATGAATTGTTAGCAAGTCTCCTCCAGCTCTCAATGAATACTTACCACATTTTGTGATGGACTGCAAAATGATGGGAAGTTAATTTCATTATGCTTTTGTACATTCAGCCCAAAATTTGGATGAAATGGCTCAATCTATTTGCTTGGCAGAAAGAAAAACTTTCAGCTGCGAGAATGAACTCAGTGCAGTTTCTTGAAGTCGTTCACTCTTTATGGTGACTTGATTCTTTTAAGAGCTCCCCAAATGGGGAGGGGGTGAATAGAAAATCTGCGTAGACCTATGACAAGCAGAGAGATTGAATTAGTCATCAAAAAAACTACCCCCGGAGAAAAACCCGGTCCCAAACGGTTTCACTGGGGAATTCTATCAAACCTTTGAAGAAGAATTAGTCCCAATTCTTTACAAATGTGTCCAAAAAGCTGAAAAGGAGGAAACACTCCCCAAGTCATTCTGTGGGACTAGTATAGTCCTAATTCCAAAACCAGACAAAGAGATCACTATCTCTTGTGAATACAGATGCAAGAATTCTCAACAAAATACAAGCAAGTCAATCACCAAGGTACAAAAAGAATTATATGCTACGACCAAAGAGGGTTTATCTTAGGAATATAGGGTGATGTATCATGCAAACTTTGATCTATGTAATATGTCAAACTTATAGAATAAAGGGGAAAAATGATATGATCATGTCAATAGAGGAGAGGTACTCTTTTGACAAAATCCAAAACTCCTTGATTATAAAAAACAATCAATAAATTAGAATTAGAATGGAACTTACTCAACCTGAGAAAGGAAATCCATGAGAAACGCCCAGTTAACATCAGGTTCCCAGTTTTCCTGCTAATATCAGAAATAGAACGAGGATGTCCACTCTCACCACTTCTATTCAACATTATTCCGGCGGTTAGAGCCAGTGCAATAGGGAAGAGAAAGGGAAAAAAAAGGCATCGTATTGGAAAGAAAAAAGTAAAACATGTCTATTTGCAGATGACATGATGGATTGTGTATATAGAACTCCCTAAGGAATCCCTACAAAGCCAGTAGAGTTTATAAATGAGTTCAGCAAGGTTTCAGGATAAAAGATCAACATATAAAAAGCCGTTGTTACTTCCATATACTTGCAATGAACAACCTGAAAGTAAACATGAGAGGACTACTTCATTTATAATAGCACACACATGAAAGCCCCCCACTATTCTCAGAATTTGGGTGTTAAAATTAAGGAAAGGAGCCTCAGTCAAGACCATGGCTGCCAATGATGCCATTGAGGTAGTTATTCCCAGCAGGGGTGTATTGGGATGGATTAAAAAAATAGGAAGAAGTTAACCCTGGGTTCTTACCCCTATGGCCCCTAGGGACATCCTTAAATGTCCACAAGCAGGCAGTTGCCTATTGATAGAATTTAGGTATCCGCTATGTCTGTGCCCCCAAATTAGTCCCTCAGTCTCTTTTCCTTGGATAAAATTTTATAACTGATAAAGCATGTTCATGATCTTAATTTTCTCTATCAGTAATGCAGTGAAGTAATCAGGAACATGATTCCCATTTTCAGGGGAAGAAAGCAGAACATAAAAATATTGGCCACCCACCATTAAATGGTAGAGTCAGGACTTATGACCAGGCCTCTGAACCCCAAATCATGTGTTCACTCAACTGCACTAATATGGATGGTGTCTACTTCTCCAGACTGATATATCAAATCTCAATTATCAGAATGTGTCAGCTCTTTTTTTTTTTTTTTTTTTTTTTTGCCTCAAAATGCCAAGTCCCATGGAGGAATATACAATTCTGTGCCACGAGCCTATGTGTAAGAATTTCCTGTTTTAGGGGCCTCCCTGGTGGCGCAGCGGTTAAGCGCTGGGCTGTGGAGCTGTCGGCAGCAGCGATGCGAGTTCAACGCCCGGCCAGGGAGAATCCCACATGGTGCGGCAGACCTCTCCTGCCTCACCCGCTGCCCCCCTCAGCAGTGTATTTCTGATCTGCCTGTTCTGCTCCCTACTCTGTCTCTGGTGAAGCCTCTCGCCACCCCACGCCTCTGGCCTGTACCCCAGCTGTATGTATAAATAAATAAATCTTTAAAAAAAAAAAAGAATTTCCTGTTTTAAATCATACGCTTTATGTAGAAGCCATGTTCCGACAAATGAATTAAGGTATGTTTCAGAACTGGCCCTTACTAGGTTGGGGGTCTTTGACTTTGAATCCCTACAAAATGTTAATAATATTAGCATTTGTACTGTTCAGAGTCAACAGGAACCTGCCTTACCCAGGAGTACCTGTGTTGGTGGCCTGAAAGTGGGTCAGGTATTTTTTTAAAGATAAACATTCTTATATTTCCATATTAAACACTATGTAGGTCATTGCCTACCTAAGGGCTCAGTTGATACTGAAGCTGCAAAGAATCAGAATTGTGTGTTTGTTACGTAGGAGTTTGGTGGCTGAGCAAGTGGCTTCATTTGAAGCAGGGTGTGGGGTGTAGTGGAATAGGATGGCAGAAAAAAAAAAGGAAAGAGCACACCTGTCCCAGGTCTTCCCACGTTGCAACCTTGGAAGACACTACGGGGCAAGCACAGGGGCCCTAAGGTCAGGTACTTTGAAAACAACCTCTCAAGCCTTCAAGAGCAAAAAAAGCCACATCCCACATCAGGAGGACTTGCTGACCCCTACCTTTCTCCTCTGGCTGGCAAGGGGACATCTTGGGGCCAGGAGTGGTCTCCCACTGAGCCTAGACAGGTACATTTTGGGGTGCCTTGAGTTTGAGGGATAACCTGAGCAATGTGGTCATTTAGCAACTTGGCATCTCTGCGCCTCTATCCACTGGAGCCCTGAGACCAAACCTGGTCCCTCCCCCCTAGTTAAGACAATAGATGGGGTGGAAGGATGTCACCGCCACACCTGCTAACTAGTTTTTCTGTGATCTGGTTTCCTGCCTGCTTCTGCTGAAATATTCAAGTTGGAGAAAAGCCCTTCTGGGAAACAAAGGGGCATGTGTTGCCTTGTACTTTTATTAAAGCATTGGGGGATGTTTTTTAAACATACACTTTAAAAAAGAGTCAGACTTCCACGGAGAAGAAAACAGCAATTGTCTAAAGTAACCTAGACCACATGATCTCATTTACACAGGCCTCAATTTCCTTATTGGTAAAATGAGGACAGTTTGGGCTAGTTGTCAGGTATTTGGAGGATTCACTGAAGACCCTCTTCTCTTCAGGAAAGCCTGCCATGTGGGGCTGTCAGAGGGAGACTGGCCGAGATTGCGTGCCAAGGTTATACATATACAAGGTTATACATCGCAGTTAAGACCATGTCTGGACTACAGGCTGGGGTTTCTCAGACTCCAGTTTTATTTTTTTTTAAGATTTTATTTATTTATACATACAGCTGGGGTACAGGCCAGAGGTGTGGAGTGGTGAGAGGCTTCACCAGAGACAGAGTGGGGAGCAGAACAGGCAGATCAGAAATACACTGCTGAGGGGAGCAGCGGGCGAGGCAGGAGAGGTCTGCTGCGCCATGTGGGATTCTCCCTGGCCGAGTGTCCAACTCGCATCGCTGCTGCCGACAGCTCCACAGCGCAGTGCTCAACCACTGCGCCACCAGGGAGGCCCATCAGACTCCAGTTTTAAAGAGAGTTTCCTTTTCACTGATGGAGCCCAGGACCCAGTTTTCAAAGTGAATACTTGTAATGCTAGTGAGTAGCAGGTGTAAGGGCCCCGACTTTGTATAGAGGTTCAACTGTCAACTGCACGGGAACATGGGGCAACTTAATTTCTCTGAGCACCTCTAAATGTCTCCATCTGTAAAATGGGAAGAATGGTTTCTGTAGAGCCTACTTCATGGGGTTTTTGTGAGGGTTACATACATGGGAACATTCTAGGCAGACTCTCGGTGTATAGAAACATTTTCTAATAACCGCTATTCAGAACAGCGACCTTTGAGGGGACCCACAGAATTGCTTCTGGCACATGGAGGCTTCAGCCCTGCATGAAGGTCACTGGCTTCAAATGTTCTCATGACCGCTATGTGGGAGAACCATTAAGGAGCATCTGCATACCTGCGGAGGCGGATCTGACCACGGGGAAGGGTTATAAATTTCTTCTGACATTCACGCAAACATGGAAGTGCTTCTAGCGTTTAATTGTGAAAAGTCCTTGAAGGGGGTGAGAGCTGGATGATCATGAGCGCCCTGGTGGATGCTGTGAGGGGCCTCCAGGAGCCCCTTCAGGAATGAAGGACTCACCCCCTTTCGGGGCGAGTCAGTCCTGGCTGTCAGTCCGCTCTGGGGATACAGCATAAGGGTACAAGGCCTGGTTTTGTACCGACCACCTGGCTTCAGACACCCCTGAGCCACCATCCCTGCTCCTGGATCTCTGTGGGGCTGGCCAAGGGCTTCGCTGAGACTGTATGGCAGCTCAGCTCCTCACCCAGTTCTGCTTCCTCCCCTTTCCTCCCACAGGTATGGATCCTA
The DNA here is from genome assembly GCA_004024925.1 of Scalopus aquaticus. Taxonomy (NCBI): domain Eukaryota; kingdom Metazoa; phylum Chordata; class Mammalia; order Eulipotyphla; family Talpidae; genus Scalopus; species Scalopus aquaticus. Next base: position 41,457 of record PVIJ01005520.1, on the reverse strand, counting down.
GGGGCCCAGGAAAGAGCCCAGAGAATTCCTGTGGGTGGGGGTGGGATGGAGGATCACCTAAGAAGAAGAGGTTCCATGGGATGACCTTTGCATCTGTGAGTTTTTCTGTCAAGTTTTTCTGTCACAAAGCATGATTCCCAGCCCCAAGTAGACTGGGTTGCTCCTAATATGGGGGAGGTCCGGGCCCCAGCCCCGCCCCTCTGAACCAGACCCACTGGACTACACTGTTTTCCAGCTCTGGGATCATCCTTCCAAACACTGAGGGGAGAAAACTGTCTTAGTAGTTGGACCCTGTACTCTGGGCTCCAGCAACAGGCACAACACATTAGAAAGTTCCGAGTCATATGAGGCCAATGTGGCTGATGCTTTGCGGGGCATAAAGGGAGTGGCTAGGGATGAGCCTAGAGCTAAATCTTTCACCCTAACTTAGAGAATGTCCCCATCCACTGCCAGCCTCTTCTTGGCCCAGCATGCTGTTTTCACACCTTCAGAGTGAAATGGTCTCCAGGTTTGGAGTTTTGTTGTTCATATTTCCTGCCAGGGCTTTTGCTCTAAATAGATGTTTTTTAAAGAGCTAATTTACATAGGTCATACTGAAAAGCATTGAGGGTCAGAGATTCTTTGCAACTTTCAAATGCAATTATCAAAGGATGTTGATTCCCATCCAAAAAAGGAAAAACCTCTAATCGACCATTAAATATTTATAGGTCACCTTATTATTAATTTATTTCAGCGGGAACTCAGGAAAGCACCCAAATTTTATAGCTGAGCTAGTCACTCAGTTCTAACCCTGGCCACACAAAATGAGAATGAATCACATCAGGAATTGTGCAGTGAAAAATTCAAATCTCAGCTTTATAGTTCTCTTAATCACCACTGGCCTCCAGCCTTGCTCCCAAACACTTTCTCTCTGATCTCTCCTCACTTCAGTGAGGTCAACAGTCAGGGCAGCATGCTCAGAAAAACAAATGCTTTGGATTACACAGCGGTGAGGGAGTCCCAGTTCTGTGTAGTTCTGTATCTTTCTGAGCTCTACCTCCCTCACCTGTAAAATAGGGCTAAGGAATTCTCTTCCAGGAAGATTTACTTGGGGGCCATACCATGGAGACTCCCAGCACATCCAAAGGGCTAAACAAGTGCTCCCTAGTCTCATGTTTTCCAGTGGGATTCACCAGACTTGGGTCCACAGTACAGCTGGATCCTCCTAGTTCCAATTTTAACACTTTGTGGTCCGCTGACGTATTAGTACTTGTTTTTGTCACCAGTATCAGGTGGCTGCTCACATATTAATACGTGTTCATCTAGTCTCCAGTTTTTCACGCCACGGTGGATTTATTTGGAACTATTAGAAGCTATTTCTTTGATCGTATTCAGTCTAGAAGCTTTATACATTGTTTTGGTGAAAGTGTAAGGTGTTTTATGAGAGATATTACAGGGTTTTTTAATATCCAGTAGTTCAGGAGTTGTGTGTGTTTTATTGAATGCTTATACCATTCATGTGGTGGCACAGAAAATGGCCGGCCCCAAGGGCTGGTAAATTTAAAGGGCACCGGCACACAAAGTGTTAAGTATGTTTAAATCCCCAGAGCTGGGGGGTGGGGATAGAGAGGTTCTATAGCTACTTATCTCCTACCCTGGGAGAGAAGAACAAAAAGAAAACCTATAATACAAGGACACTAATGCTAAGCACCAAAAGAATGGCAAAGATAAATATTCCAGAAGCACAAGATCCAGGCGGTCCAGGATGGCTTTCTAGGGTCAGCGTTCTTAATCTCAACTGTATAATAACATTATCTGAGGAATCTAAAAAGAGTGCCAATGCCTGAAGCCTGCTCCTGGGGGCTGCGATTTAATTGGCTTGGGGTAGAGCCCACACATTTTTATTTCTCCAAATTTCCTCCCCTGACTCCAAGGTGCACCGAGTGGGGGCCCTCTGTGCTAAGGAAAGAGGACAGAAAAAGGCAGGTCATTTGAACAGGTTTTGCAGTTTTCCACTTTCACATGTGTGGTTTCTAGAGCTCCTGGTAAGTGGGGAGGAGGGGAGCAGCTGAAACAAAAGTGTGAAGGCCAGCGTGACAGCGATGCTCCCGATGCAAAGAATACTGGGACTCCATGTTCCCAAATGGTGTTCCTTTCACCATTGGCCTTTTTCCTTCAGGAGGAAGGATTGTCCCTTCAAACAGGCAGATAACCCATAGAGATAGAAATGCATCCAAGTTGGCAATCTGAGGGTGGCCTCTCAAACAGATGTTATAACAGAATTACAAACACAAAAACCTTAAGCTTCATTAGCTATAGGACATATCAGGTTAAGAGTGCCCAAGACCCAGTCAGGAATGGGCTGAAGTGGCTGAATGGGCTGAATGGGGATCCAGGTCTAACTCCATGCATTACCTCTTAATCACTGTTGGAAATCCTGGGGTCTGCCCCAGTTTGTGTCATAAAATGTTTTTATTTTAATGTTGTCCCACAGTGGAAGTTATTGCTTGTTCACAGTTTTTCAGATAAACTTCCCCAAATCCTGAATAGTAGTTTCTGTTTCCCCCATAGTACTGTCCCAGAAGTGTTTCCCAGGAATGATGCCAAAAAATGTCCACCATTGCCTAAAGCTCACGTCCATACTCTGAAGTCCTCCCTTTAGAGAGCAGCTCCAGGCAAAGCTCCAAAGATGCAAAGGGAAACATCTAGTGTGGCTTACAATTGCCTCCAGCCAAGTTAGGGACATTTATGGGCTGGCCCTGCCAGAAGATTTTCTGGGATTTAAAAACAGAACTGGAACTAAGTCCTTTTAGGAAGGCAAGAAGCCAATGAAGAGTCCTCTGCTGGTGAAAGGGGAGCCAGAGGCCCTGCCAGAGGAGCAGCGCTCACAGGTAGGGAGAGAGGTACGCCATTGAATGGACCAGGGGAATTGCTGAGAGGGCCTCCTCTTTGGGAGCAGTCTAACCCCGGTAACTAAATGCAAGAATGAGTTCCAGCCCCCTCAACTCAGTGGTTTTCCTATAAGTGCCCTTCAGAAACCTGCGGAGGAAAGAATCCTGCCTGAGTCTGTGGGTGAGGAGGCGACTCCCAGCTCTCCCACTTCCACACTCTGACTTCAGATGAGGGTCCTTATTATCTCTTTTGCTCCAGGTTTCTTCACTGAAAAGGGTGAGATAATTATAGCTTCTGGGGAGGTGCTTGTGATGACTACAGAGGAAATGTACAAGAGCCTGGTCAGGGAGTAAGGTCTCAGTAACCTGTGTCTAGGCTCGCAACTAGCTTTTAAGAAAATTGTATTTAATTTTTTTGCACTAATAAGAATCACTCATTAGAACAGACACCGAGAACCTCAAGGCAGAGGCGGGGACCTTGCCCACCACTAGCGTAGCCACTAGATTATAGTGCCCTGCAGATAGTAAAGGGTCGGGAAAGGTTTACGAATTGACTTGGTGTCAGTAGTGCGCATGCTCAGACCTCTCAGGGGCTATGCGACACGCCCAGCCTAGAGCCCTAGCCTGAAACTTGACTGCTGATGACTTGCAGAGATCCCGGTGAGCCCTGATCCTGGGGATGCGTACCTGTGTGGGTTTGGTCAGAAGGGTCCAAAAGTTTTCGTTGGGAAAGTTACAGCTGATGCTTTAGAAATCTTTTTCATTAAAAGGAAAAAATTCTTTTTGGTACTTTATTATAATTGGGCATGGTGAGCGGTATGACATGTGGGGCTCTGAGCATGCAAGGGGGAGTCCAGGCCGGGCTGTGCTGCTGGCCAAGGGTGTAACCTGGGCAGAGCACTCCCCTCACTGAGTGCCAAGCTGTTTCATTAACCAAATGAAGAACTGGCCTGGATCATCTCCAAGCTACTTATGTACTTTGTTTTACCTACAGCAAAAGTCCATGAACTTGCATTTAAAAAATGAGCTTTGACTTTATTATTGAACAATAAATATAGTCAAGCAATGAATGAATTCACTGACTAGGTATTTATAGGGGACTCATTAAAGGTTAGTGTGGTTCTACGCACGGCCTGCAGTTGGACTCTCAGCCTGGTAAAAGCGCAGCCGGAAGCCATCACCCCACCCACTGCCGTGGCCTCTCCAGCTTCTGTCACCCGTATCTTTGTTTGAAGCCCTCACTTATACACTGGTCTTGGTTCCTAAATGCCATTCTCCATATCAGAAAGCGGGGACCCTTGGAAAAATAACCAATGCTAGGGTTGAGGCAGGGAAGCACAAGATGGTTCTATATCATCCGGCTATGACAAAAAGTAAGGAATCATTTAAAGAACAATGGGGACATGTTGAGAGGACTCAGGAGATAAGAGCCAACTTAAAAATGTTTCCACTGACCAAATATGGGACAATTTGAGCATCAAAATAAATAAGAACAGGAACTGATTTCAAACCATTAGAATAATAGGAATTCATGAGTCTCTACCTGTGTTAATACATACCCATGCACAAACATACATACGCATATGCATGTAGGAAGAGGGAAGAGCTCTTTCTTACAGCAGAATGCCAACTAATAAATGTAGAAAGAATAGTGGATCTTACAAAGTGCTCATTTTGCAACAATCATCATAATAATTGAGTCAGGCAAAGAAAGAATAATCAATTTTGCTAAAATTATTAGGTGAAAATGTCTTAATAACAAAGGGAAATTGGTAAATTTACCATTCCCGAGAAGCCTGGTGCAAGCTATTATTGCATAATGATCAGCATTCACATCACCAATAATGGGACAAGTTGATACCAGGTGCTGATATGCTCAGGATAACGTCCATATTAAATTTCCTAAATTTGCTAATTGACAGACATACAAGGTGACCCCATGACCCTCACCTCTTGGTATTCTTGCCTTGTATGATTGTAAGGTTCTATCCTCCTTGAGATTGGGCAGGACCTATGACCTTTTTCTAACCAACAGAAAATGGCAAAAATGACCGGAGATACACAATGACATGTTCATCTTTACATAATTGCATTAAATTAGATTGTAGTCTCATTTGCTCGGTTCTCTCACTTCCTTGCTGGTCTTGAAAAAGCAAGTTGTCATGGTTTTCTGATATTTTGAACTTGAATTTGCCGTGACTGGCCATGCTGCTAGTCATTCATGCCTAAGCATCGTGGCTTGAGAAGTTCATCTGAGGCACTGTGGTGAAACTGGAACATCCCATTATTTGCAGAGTTCCAAAGAGAAAGGAGCACACACTCACTGTTTTTAACATGAGTTCTGTCAAGAGTCACTTGGGTTTTGCAGGAACTGGGCTACTTAATACAGTGGCCTGTAATTGTGGTGAAGCTTCAGCCTAGATCTCACAGGGGAAGCCGTCCTCTGCCAGACTTGTTCTGATGATCCCCCAACCCCAAGCATAGTATTTTTTATACTCTGTGCAAGTTTTACTCTTGAAGACATTTAGAGCCATTCTACTATGAAAGTCATATTGGCAAGGTGATGATGATACCTACAGAAGTCATTTGAAAGAGTTGAGAATCCAAAGAAAGAATTCCTTTCATCTTTGGAATAGAGGCAGAGGGGCTGAGTCCATCTGTGGAGTTTCCTGGATAGTGGACAGAAGGCTATAGGCACCTGTCAGCCTTTCACAAAGAAGTACAATCTAGTAACTGCAGTGAAGATTACAACTAGGGAGAGAGGGACTCCCGGGAGGGAGTTAGGCCAGGATATTGTGGTAAATGAGCTCCCAAGATTACCCTTCCTTATTGTGTCATCTGTGAACTGGCCTCTTTCTAAACGGAAATGAATTTTAACTGAGGGGTCGGCCTTGCAGTGACCTGGTGATGCAAAGTAGAGATAGATGGTGACCCACTGCGTCCCCACCCCTGTCACTGTGCCTGGTTCTGTGCTGACTCAACTGCATCTGTTAGCCCCAGACACCAGGTCTTCAGCGTCTCTGAGAAGGGACTACTGGACTGTTAGCCCATTACAAGCCAATGGCTGATGGTGGTTTCCTCATGGAAAGAATTTCTTTCTTCTGATTCTCCAGTTTTCTGATAACTTTTAGCACATGGATGGGTGTTCCTTTCTTTCCTGGACAGATGATGGCATCGTAACACTTCCATAGGAATAAAAATCCCAGCAGTAGCCTCTTTGTCTAATTGAATCAAACAAACTGGAAGTGTCTGAGCTTCCATGTTTTGTCTTTTGAATCCTGGGTGAAAAGATGAATGTCACAATCTCTGTATTTCCTAAAAGGGAGACATGATGATTTTGCATTTATCCTAAAACATGTTCCCACCTCATTTAAATTCAGGTTTGAACTATCCACCCTGAACATGTCCAGGAGCCCTTTCTCTAATTTTGGAAGCAGCGATCTCGGGAGAGAAGTTTTCCATCTGTGTCCTCACAATGCTAAACTGTTTGTACAGTTCATTATTTATTACATCTCCTACTTTATGTTAAGCTATGATTTTCTTTTTTGCCAGGTATTAAGAATTCAGTTAGATTGTATAAAAATAGGGTTGGCATCCGCTTCTGCAGATTGATTTTTTGCATGGCATATTTTGAGCGAGGTTTGTGATTATTCTCACACAGCCTTCATTCTCAGCCAGGGCTTGATATCTACTCTGGCTTGTCAATCCTTCAAACCCATGCTACCTGCTATCTTACAGATCTGGAGGATTGTGTGGTCCAAGTCAGCAATAAGGAGCATGTCGCCTAAGGCTCTGTACATGTGTGGGGGACTGGATTGTCTACCCCCAGAGAAAAGGAGATGACAAAGGAGCAAGTCCACATAGCAATGCCCAGGGGCTCATATTCCCAGAAAATTCTCAGCCTCCGAATGGGCACTATGTGGCATGTGCTTTTAAAAAACAAATTAACAGACAAAACAACTGACATTCAAGATAGCTAGGCAGCCAGTGCTGTGGCAATGTGTTTATCAGAGTGGATCTGCCCAGCTGAGGAGGAATTTCATTAACATTCCTCCTCCAAGCTGAAGAGGAGTTCTCTTTGTGGCAATCCCTGACCACCCATGGCATGCTAACTGACTCAGGAGTGGTGAAACAGGCTCAAAGGAGGATTATTTCATTGCAGGAGTGTTGGATCATTTTCTACTCAGCATCTTGTTTAGAGAAATAGCCTATCTGACTCAGAAAAGAAAAGATCAGTATCTTTTGCACCATAATTAAAGCAGCACTTTTCTCAATGAAACATTATCTAGATTATTCCCCCAGAAAAATGCTGTTTATGACAGTGACTATAAATGTAATGTTGCCAGTTAGAATAGTATAGAAAATGTTAGTTACTATGACATCTCCCCACAGTTGTTCTTTTTGATGTGCTAGTTTGGAATAAACAGACTTATCTTTCCTGTCGTACAGCACTGTCTTTAATTTAATGGAGATGTTATTAAGATAAAATCTCTATTCAATTCCATATTGTACCATATTAACACACACAATTAGTAATGCTTTATCAGTTATGAAGAAAGATTATGACTACTTTTAAGCTAAATTACCTTTATCGTGGTAGCACATGAAGGAAACTACAAATATTTACCCAAGTGCATGTTAATTCTTATTTAATTTTAACACTGCCTTTATCAACCAAATTAACCAATGAATTTTATTAAAGGGAATGTCATTATAGAAGACAGCTTCCAATACTGCATTCCATCTGCTTTTATTTATATAATTTTGATGGTTTCTTTTTCTCTTTCATTTCACTTTTAATTAAGGGGAACACGTGGAAAATTGAACATTTGGGCCTAATTTTAGCAGAATTTGGAATAATTAGACCTATGTTCATGTTAATATAAAGATCATCAGTGTTGGGCCTGCAGCGTCTGTGTCTGTTCATTTGAACACTGCTCCACACGGCATCTCACAAAGGACGCTCAATTAGTATGATGGGGTGACCTGATGGGGTGGCATTGGCACAACATTCAAACGTCCCCAAAATAGCAACTCAAAGGAAAAAAGGTTCATCTTGATGATTTTAAACTTAAGGCAGTTAAGCATTTCCTTTCTATAGCTTAAGAAATGCAATTTGCAGTATAAAAGGAAGACGTTAGGCAGGAAGTATCTTAAAATTCAGGCTCAGAGCAATCTTCCCAGATATATATATAAACAAACCTTGCTTCCTTCAGCTGAGGACAAACCAGGGGACTTAGGATTCTCTGATTCTGTTTGGGAGTGTGTGTGTACAGATGGGATAGATTGCGATTAAAGAAAAACTCTGCCGTTAAGGTGTTTCTTGAACAGTCTTGTACTAGCTACTTTCTTACCTAAATTTCTTGACCTTTTTTGTCCACCAAATAAAATATCCATGTAGTAGCAGCATATCAGTGGGAACGAATAGACCTTGGGAGTGTGTTGCTGTCATCAGACACAAATTCAAATCTTAGCATCCATTAGTATTTGAAATTATGCTAATTTTTTTCCTTACTCTTTGGAAACCTGGGAGACAAGACTTATTTATATTCACTTTTAATTGTTTTTACAAAGGAAAACCAGAGTGACTGGGCTTGAGAGGTACCTAGTCAGTGAGCCTGTGGCCTCTAGGCCTCAGCTGGGGGTGTCCCATGCACAGCTGAGCCCCATTCTCCAGGCCTTGGGGCAGTGCAGATTGACTCTCAAACATCTCTTCACATTGAACTTGGTAACTGCAAATATAACACCATCTGAGGAGCCAGCCCCTTGACTTTGGCCTAGACTGGCTGGATCTGATACTGAAAGTTCTGTGCTTGTGTAAAACTCATTCTCAAGGAAATTATGATGAAAGTATTGAATACATGAAAGCCAAAATGTTAACACCGAATGCAGAGGTTTGCTTTTTCTATCACACGCATTTTCTGTCCTGTGATTGAAAGGCTCTTGATAAGAACTCCTGTCCTTAATGTGGACATTTATTTGTGTGACCTTGAACAAGTCATGTGGCCTTTCTGAGTCTCAGTTCCTTGTGATATAATGGGGAACATAACTGCCAAATCTGTAAAATGTATCAAATGACATCTGTTCAACGAATGCTCAGGATCTTCTAAAGAGAGGGTGAGAACACAAAATTGTTCTTAAGTAGTTGAAAATGTAACAGTGTAAATGACTATAATTTTTTTAACTGAGTAATTTTTAAATTGCCTTTAAGCCCAACAGAGTGAACATATTACTGAAAATTAAATTTAAGAATATCTGTAGATACAAGGAAATCATTTCCAATCCCAGAAGAACAAAAAAGGTCATCTCTGACAATTCAATTCTGGTTTGGATGCATAGGGCCTTTATAACCTGAAAATAGCCAAAGGACAATTTATCAAATTGGAAACAAGTAATAGAATCTGGTTTATAGATGTCAATATTCACATAGCATTTTGCTAGTTGTAGCTGTGGTGGTAGCATTATTACCATTGAGTTGGGAGAACACCCGAAAGCTGGGGTTATACAGACAGCCTTACAAAACTTTACAGCAGCCCTGATTAACAATATAATGTATCCAAAGCTTCTCTAACCCTTACTTAAACTAGCACTTCACAGCTGTGGAAGACTCATAAAATCCAGAGCCTGGCAATTTATACGTAATCTCTATAAAGACCGTGTGTTCAGAGATCCCCTTTCCATGAGATGGCATTTAAACTGCTGTATAAAATGACTTATCAGTAGTAAACATATTAATTTGACCCCAAGGGAGAGAAGGTGAGAGAAAATCAACTAGAGTGAGCCATTTACATTCTTTATTTCTGAAGATGAATCCTCCATTTATGTTCATCTTGCAATCAGGCACTTTCAAAATACACAATTTTTTTTTATATCCCTACCGTGTATGTGTCTCCTGACTGATATGTCTCGGTTTTTAGGAAGTAATGATGTATTAAAATTGTGTTTGAAACAGGAAAAAAATCAGTCTCCATATAATTAGTGAATGTAACCAGATTATTTGTAATCAACATCTACTTAATGCCTTATTACCCTAATGGAAATTATTGTAAGTGATGTTAAAATTGTCAGAAAGAAGTTATGCTAAGTGATGATAAAATTGGCATTATTAAGTGTTGAAAACCTTTTACCTTCTGCTTGTTTTTTTTTTTTATCATCTCTAATCTACACAAATTTATCTCTAAGGACAGAACCTGAAGGGCCCGTTTATGGTACTTGGGCTAACAAAGATGGACCAAATGTTTGTGTTCCCCAAATAACTACAGGTTGAAGCCTCTTATCCCCAATGCAATGATATTTGGGTTTCTGGGGATATTTGGGAGGTGACTAGGTCATGAGAGTGAAGCCTCAGGAAGGGATTAGTGCCCTTATAAGAGGAGATGTGAGAGTGGTCTCTATTTCCATCATATGTGGACACCATGAGCAGGCAGCCATCTATAGTCAGAACATCACCAGGAGCCAGTCAGCTGGCACCTTGATCTTAGACTTCCAGCCTCCCAAACTGTGAAAAATAAATATCCATTGTTTAAACTGCTGCTTGTAATGGCAGCCTGAGCCCACAGCCAGCAAAAATGTCGGAGGTGAGAGAGGAAAAGTTTTCATCCTACTCTCAATATGCTTTTCACGATTTTGCCCGTTGGTGTCTTTCTTTTTGTTCCTAATCTGTGGGTTTTGCTGTTGATCTGTGAGTCAAAGCGTTTGCCTCAAAGAAGGAATAGGGAACAAAATGATCATTCTGAAGGAATGACACTGTCGCCATGTAAATGGGGGGGACGGTTCTCAGGACCAAGTGAGGGGACTTCTCAGCACCCCCGGCCCAGGAACAGTGACAAGAGAGCAATTGCTGTCGCTGTCACAGATGGCTCATACACACTAGTCTGGGACCCACGCGATTCATCTCTTTTATTAACACTTATCAGATAACCTAATGGGAAAAATAAATAAATATAGATTTCTAAGTTAGTTAAAACAGATTCTGCTTGTCTGCTAAAAGCCCCATGATATCTTCATGTCAGCGCACATGAGGCTGATGTGGCAGACGGGAGCTTATTTTCAAGGGCGAAATAAACAGTCAGTAGCTGGAGAAGGGCATGTGGGTGAGTGTTTGGTCTGCAACTCCTGAGTTATAATGTTCTTTAAAGTAAAAGCAGTATGTTTGGAGTCATCCCTCCACCAGAATGCAGGCTCTGTGTAGGTGGCCAGTTATGTTTGTGGGTTCCCCACTTTCTCCTCAGCATCTAGGACAAGACCTTGGAGGGGCTCAGCAGATAAATGCTTGTTGAATGAAGGCTCACTTCTTAATCACTAGCACCCGAGTTTAAAAATAGAGCAAAGAAGTCAATGATTCCTTATTTCCAAACTTCCTCACCTCTCTATCATCCTTCTTCCTGCCCCTGTTACCTCTGTCTTTGGAGAAGTCGGAGTTTGGAAGCCCTGGACCATTTTCTTTTTCTCCTACTGCTTACCACATTCATTAGGTGGTAAATGTTGCCCTTTCTGATCTACAGCAAGATCCCACTGTGAGGATCCTGGGCCTGGCCCTCTTGATTAGGCAGCTGCTCCAATATCCTTCACTGGTCTCCTGGCTTCCAGGTCAAGGCTGGGTACTGTCCCTCAAATACAGCTTCAGCCACTTCTCCTCTGCTCAGAAGTGGACAAATGTTCCCCTGCCTGTGGAATGAAGTCCAGTACTCATGCAGGCAGGTGAGGCCCTGCTTTATAAAGCACAACCTCACTTTCTCAGCCTTGTCTTTTCTGGCCTCTTTGATGGGTCTTCTCAAATGCCAGGAATATTGACTAGACTTTTTCAAAATGTAGGTTCTATTATTATTCAGGTTTTGTGAGGCCAAGAGATTGAGGGACAATTGCTATTGAAAAGATAGTGTTCTACTCATTGTTCCCAAGAGGCAGGGGATGGTGACATGGCATGCAGGACCACATTGGAAAGCACCAGGGTAGGTGGGGTAGACAAGGGGGCCAGGAAAAATCATGGGTGGGCAGGAGCCTTTATTGTGGTTTCTGTAGGAAGGAATGGGCAAGGCAGGAAATCAGGCTTAGGATGGGCTTAATTGAATAATCTTAGTGGACAAGGAGGGTGCAGGGGCTCTCCCTGGTTGTCTGGTACCTGGCCCTGGGTGATTAGGGCAGGGGGAAAGTGATGCTGAGTGTGAAAACTGCAAAGAGGAGGCAACAGGGTGATGTAGGGACTGGACTGGTTAGTTTACATGTGAAAGGCAGACTAACAAGGTAGAAATCGGCTAGCGCAGGAGAGGAGGAGTCTCTCTAAACTTATTAATGTCTCAAAGTATTAAAGCATCAAGAAAAAAGGCTGTTAAATTGTGACCAATACAATGTCCCTTTCCCCCCGTCCCCCAACATTAAACTATTGAATAATGCCTGGGAGAGTCAGCATTCCCTATAACTAAGCTTCTTCTAGTCTTAAGGCTCACTCCTGGGCAGACACCTCCCATTTTTACCCCGTTTTCCAGGTTTACTCTTAACTTGCTAGGAAATGTTCAACAACTGACTTGACTTTTCCTGTCTGCTCCCTGGGGAACCACTGGTGCTCACATTTAGGTGAGCCCCATACCTTGGACATGCACTGAAGCTGCTTCTGTGTCTGAAAGACTTTTGTGGTTCATTTCCTTTACAATTGGCTATTAAGAATCAAAGCCAGTCATCTGTTCAGCTAGGTATTTGCCATTTGCCAATTCAAAATGCTTAAAATAGTCATCTCAAACTATTTTGTTAATTTTTAATAGGCTCCTTCTGTGCAACTGGACACTGATTCCTGAGAACACCCGTTCTATTCAGCCTCCTGATTATTTAAGAACTTGGCCAGGCCCCCAAAGGCTTTTTTTCCATCTCATAGATTTTTATTCCAGCTTTAGAATAACATAAATTCCACCTGATTACTCACTTCCCTATTTTGTTCACACTTAGTCATCAATCAGTTTTATTAAAAATGGTGACTGATCTAACTTACATTGCACGTAAATGTGGTCTACCTGCAGTATTGGTTTGAGGAACACCCTCATTTGAATATCTATTTATTTTAATTTGGGGGGGAAAACATGTGGATAATGAACAAAAAAGATGAGAGTAGAAGACTATCTTGAATATTCTACATAATCTTTCCAAAAAGGACATATCACCCTACCTTCTTAGTGTATTTTATTGTATTTTAGTAGTTTTGTCAAAACTTCCTATAGATGTATATGAAACAGAGATCAAGCATACTTCTCAAAAAGTATGATTAAGGTGTGTCTCCTAATCTGACATATTTAAATGAAATAGTAGATATAAAAAGGAAAGTCTATGATTGAATTCCCTCCTTCCTACCCCCTAATTTCTTTTGTGCCTGAGGTTGAAAAAATTTTTCAAAGAATACTTTTGAGGTCTGCCATTCATCATGACGGTGTTTTTAATGCTCTACAGATTTTCAGTTTGTGTATAGGAATAAAGGAAATCCAACTTTGAGGGCCTCCCTGGTGGCGCAGCGGTTAAGCGCTGGGCTGTGGAGCTGTCGGCAGCAGCGATGCGAGTTCGATGCCTGGCCGGGGAGAATCCCACATGGTGCGGCAGACTCGCCCACTGCTCCCCTCAGCAATGTACTTCTGATCTGCCTGTTCTGCTCCCTACTCTGTCTCTGGTGAAGTCTCTTGCCACCCCCCGCCTCTGGCCTGTACCCCAGCTGTATGTGTAAATAAATAAATCTTAAAAAAAAAAAAAAAAAGGAAATCCAACTTTGAGTAGCTAGTTGCAGTAAATCCCAGAGGACACAGTCATTGTAGGAGCTGCTAATGTTGATTTTGCTTCTTACTGAAGATATCAAAGTGGGGCAGAATTTATTTGACTAAATGATAATGATAAATTTTGTACACGGTCTAAACATCCTACATGAATCTTCTCACTTAATTTTCACAAAAACACTATGACGTAGGTACTCTGATGATCCCCATTTGACAGATGAAAAAACTGAGCTGAGGCTTAAGGAGTCTGGGATTGTCCCAGTTGCCCAGTGGCAGAACCTCTGGTCTCTTGACTGTGCTTGGGACAAGGCCCTCTCCACTGGGTACCCCTCACCCCACTGAGACCCTGCCATTCTGCTTTTCTCACTGCAGCATAGGCACGCTCACCAGAGGGCATAGCTGATCATCACTGTACACCTTGAAGAAAATGAAATAACTACAAAATGCCATGGAGATTTGAGGAATTCATGTTGGAATTGAGAACTTTGCTCCCATGTAGATCATAACCTCGCTGGGGGTAAAACACATGTGAATCTTCCTTTTATTTTTCCCACCAGCCCTCAGTCCAGCAGAAGGACTGAGGAAGACCCTGGTTTCGTGCACACGTCTCCTGCCTGAAAGGTCACGTGGGGCTCAGAATGCCTGGTTTTGACTCTTGGCTCTATCTAATATGGGCTGTGTGACATTGGGCAAGTCACTTAACCTCTTTGAATCTCGGCTTTCTCATCTCTAAAGATGGGGCTGAAATCTGTTTCCTGTGGTAGTTGTGAAAACAAGTGAGAAAATTGTTGTGAAAGTGTTTTGTAAACTGTAATTGATACAAATATAAGCATTCAGCAAACTCCAGTTGAGTTTCAACACCCTTCTGCCTAGGCACAGAGACCTCTACTCACCTACCCTCCAGGCACCTTTGCCATCCCAGAAACCCTGCTTACTGAGTTCACAGTGGGCAGCTCCCCAGGAATGCTGAGAGTAAAGGGGGCTATATTTGGAATACTGTAGGAACTCCAAGCCAAAATTCTGCTGAGGGATTCTACTGCTATACTCTGAGGCAGTAAGAACCAGAATCTCCAATGTTAGATACAAATGTCATTTATTTCGCGCTGGCCCCTTTTGTGGCCAGATGAGCAAGTGCTGTTATTATCTCATGTACAGATGAAGGGACTAAAGTGCACAGGGTGAGAGGGGGTCCCCAAGGTCACGAGCCCGAAAATGGCAAAGGCAGGCTGCCATCCCATGTGGTCTACCATCGTCCATGCTGTGGCTTGCCTAGCTCTACTCTCTGATAGCATGAGGAGTTCTGTGGAACTGAGAGACTGTATATTTCCCCTCAGGGCCACTTATGTGGGGGATGGAATGCCATCAATGCTTCTGACTCACCAAATAATAAACCTTCTGTACTTCACCTACTCTCCCCAGGTGTCCCTAAGTCAAGGAACAGAGAGAAACGTCACTCTTTTACTCTGACTGATTTTTCTGGAGGGTGGATCCGTCCATAGCCAAGTTTGTAAAGCTGTCCCATTCCCTGACAAATTTGTGAGGGCCAAGTGTGGGCACCCTAAAGAGAGAGGAGGGCTGATCGGGCCTGAGAAAGGAGAAGGACTGAGGAGTGGGGGGTCTCGGCTCTGCAGAGGAAGGACTGGACAGGTGGGCACTTGGGTTTTGTTTTTCACAGGGGTGAGATTCATGAGATGAACCACTTTAAAGTAACATTTAGTCCAGTCATTATGGTGTATTTCCAAAACATTTTCATCACCCCCGTTTTAGACCTTATGAAGGAGCTTCTGAAGCTGTGCGCTGGAAAGTAGATAACATAGTCTCCCGACCATACCTGACCTCTGCCTCCTGTCAAGTCTGCTTGTCTCAATCGAGTTGCTTTGTGAGATTTCATTGGGGCACCCAAGGGAGTTCTGACCCTGCAACAGAGCAGAGGGTCCAGGAGACAGGCTGGGTTGGATCCATACTGAGAGTAAATATGGGGTGCTTGGAAGTCAGCAGGAGGTCACTGGGGATTTGGAAATCCAAGGTTACCTCAACTCCAAGGTTAATGAGACCCCAGCTGACATTTGTGTTATATAAGCAATTGTGTGTCTAACAGGCAGCGTCTCAAGCTAAGCACGGAACATTTCTAGTACATAAAATGCCTTCTTCTGAGCTGTACCCATTGTACCTTGTATCACAGAAGCAACTGTGCTTCCGAGAGCGGCTGTAAATTGTCCATGAAGCAGACTGTTTTCTGATTGGTTCTAGACTCATCTCCAAGGCATAGTCCCATTTCTCGCTATTGTTGCCTTGGGCTGATAATGGTGCCAAGCGAGCAAGGAGGAAGGATGGGTAAGAGGAACCAAGACTTCCTGGCCTTACTGGCAGTGCCCCTGAGAGTGGGAATGGTCTCTAGCTTCCTGGAGCCACAGATCGCTCCAGTGACAGAATAGCAGGTTTCCTTTTCCATCAAGGCTGGGTTGAGCTGTGCTCCTCCCCCAGACTGCTGCTCCTGCCTCCCACCAGCCTGCTCCCTCCTGTCTGCAGTCTGAGCCATGATTTTTATTTCCCTTCTGGTGTATTTCTGGTATTTCTTAGTTGCTTTACAGAAAGTCACTATGAAGAACATCTCTTTTCTTTAAAGCAAGGTATACCTATGTCCTCCTGGGCTAAAATTATATTTTATTGAGGATTCCCTTATATTATGATTATTTAATGAACAATCTGCCCTACTGGGAAGTGCAGCAAATATAACTATTGACAGGGAAAAAAAAAATAAGATGCACTTTCTGAGACACATTTGGCAAAGTAAATCCAGCTTCTTACAAGAAAAGAATGTAATGAATTTTTCTCTATTTTTAGTCACGCATAAATCCCTTTAATATGTTTGAGCACAAAACTCCATATTTGTCTTGGTCTGAAGTTAAATCTACAGGATAAGTTTAAAGGACAGCATATTTGTCCAACACCATGTGTAGAGACTCCCTAAGTGCAGAGAGGTTTATAGGACCTTGGGTATCATAGCAACCCCAGAACTGGGGCCCTCGAACATGTGTAGGCTGGGAAGAAAGGGCTCCCCTCGACTTTGCTGGGAGAAGGCTAGATGGAGACAAAGTGCCCACTGAGGGCCTGGGAAGACGCATGCTGATGTCCAGTCTGCATAGTTGGGAAGGGGTGGCTCTGAACTCAGCCCCTAGGGAATTTAAATGAATTCCAAGTGGTGGGAGAAGAAGATGACTATACTGAAATAAAAGATAAAAAAAGAAGAGTTGCAACCCTAGTCACTGTAAGACTCTGAACATGCTATTTAAGAGTTTAAATTGTTTTAACTAGTCACAGTTAGATGGGGAAGACTTGCCTAACCCAGGGGCTGTGACCAGGATTGTGTAGCATGAAAGAGTAGGGCCAACATTGACAAGCTGAGGCATGACTAAGTGGGCTTCATTAATGAAGGAGCTCAAGGTTATGGGAAAACCTAATCATGCATCAGGGCCACACCATGTCACTGGCCCTACAGGGGAAAGACATAATCTAGGGTTGGGAACAGGGAACAGGGGAGCTTAGTGATCCCACTTTAGAGCGAAGTATCACCAAAGGACACATATGTGAGTAACACAGAGCCCTGTGACAAGGGACCCAGAAGGACTTTGGGTATGTGCTGGGGTGGAAGAAGGGCAGTGACAGGCTGAGGAGCCAGTGGACCCACATCCCCTGGACTTCACCCCTCAGGTTGCTGTGGTTGGAGAGTCCCACTCCTTCATTCTTCCATTAGGGCAACAAAGTTGAAATGGAAGAAAAGTTCAGGTTGTCTGTGGTCGCCCGGTCTCTCCACTTCTCACGAGGGGCCATCTTAGAGGGTAAGTAGAGTTCACAGTGTCTCAGATCCCAGAGGTGGTGATCTCAGTGGCTAGGGATTGAGCCCAAAACTCACCTTCTCTAACATCAGCTCAAACCAATTGTGGGAAGTGCAGTTACCGAATTGCTGGTGAAAGCTCCATCCTTTTCATTTCTCTCCTCCCCAGGAAACACATCCGTGTTATAGCCCTTTGTGTCTGGCAAGCAGCCAGGAAGGCAGATGAATAGTACTGTGTCCTTGTACAATGACCCATGCTTCTTAACGCACCTGAACACATTCACATTCTCTCCCTGATACTGGCCTTTGATGAGGCAAGAGAAGCAGAGATGTTCATCTTAGTTGACTACAGAGAAAATCAAGAGACAAAAAGGCTCAGGCACTTGCCCAGGGTCAAAGCCCTGCACCCCCCTTCTGATAGATTTTTCATGACCCATCCCAACCATTGGGATATAGGCATCTAATTGAAGTGATTTTAAAAGCTATCTTTTTATAATGTACCTGGCATGGACACAAGTAACTAATTTTTTAAATATCTGTAAACTTAAAGATTACAATTCACAGAGAATATCCTCCAGGAGACTGCCCAGAATCGACAGAACAAACCAATAAAGAATTGGAAACCAATCATTTTGCCAGCTCAAAATACTGTAAGCTCCTATTAAAGTCTTTGAAAAAGGTCCTCGGCGAACCTCACATCTGCGAGTGCCTTTTGTCTTCTCAGGGAACTCCAAGTGTCAACAACACCACTGGAATCCTTTGAAGTAGTCTCTTGGTGTGCTGGTCCAGCTCTAGCTGGGAACCTACACCAAACCTGACCACTAGGATCTTATTGGGAAAGCAACAAAATGCATAACTACTGTCTTGGTCTAATTTTTTTTAGCAGATTTTTGGTCCATGTAGAAAGTAGACAGACATGCTTTTTGAGAAATTTCTAACAGAATCACAGCAAGGAATTGCTCCAAATTTTACATTCTAAATCTGCACAATTTAAATAATAATGAGAACCTGAGTCCCTTCTTATCTGTATACTAGCATTTTCATTCCCTTATGGCAGAGATCCACTGCTTGATGTTCTTCCTATACTGAGTGGAGGAACCAAATTCTTCATAAATATTCCTTCCTTTATATAAGCAAATAGGAAAACCAAACCAATCTGAATTTCACTTTTTAAGGGAATTAGATTTTGAGATGAGAATATTTAGGCCAGTTACCTGCTTAAATCACAGATGTAGTTTTCAACCTTCCCTGTAGTATTGAAAACAGCTACATACAACGTTGCTAATGCTTGAACTCTAGCTAATATACTTGGTAATTGAAGAAACAAAACAAAATCCCAAAATTACTGAGTACTTTTGTTTAGATTTTTATCCCTAAGGCCAATTGTTTAGGTAGAGCTCTGCCTTAGTGAAGGACCACATAGCACAGTTTATAAGGGGGTAGCTGGCTCAGCAAACATATTTACATGCACTAACTGTAAACAAGGCAGAAGCGTCCATACATGTATATAATAACCACATATAAGTTTATATATACATATATATATAAACAATAACCAACAACTAAACCAAACAAACCAACACACACTCACACACACACATACACACACAAAACCCTATGCTAAGTGAAACAAAAAATTATGACAGCAATATTCTTCTTCCTGATTTCAGCTCCAGGGTGACTCTGTCCTAGTTGCTCTGTTTGACACCCCCACCCCCACCCAGAAACCTTCTCACCCCTCCTCTGCCCTGTTCTGTACCCTAGGAGACTGACTTCTGCAGAACTCATCAGCCTGCAACAATATCTAATGTGTTTCTGGGTGGATCCAGCCATTGGTGAAAGATCAAAGGACAGCAAAAGAGACGTTGGGGTATTTATTCCTTACTTGCTCTGTCCGTTTGTTACCAAGGGTCTAACTTTAATCAGGTCCCTCCAATGCAGTTGTCATTTGCTCCAACACGAGTAACTTCCTCTTCTTATAGCTTAGCCCCAGGAGAGAGAATGGTTTTCCATTGTTGCAAGAACAGCCCTTCTTGGTTCCCTAACTTGCTCACTGCTCTGTGTCTGAGGTCTTACAGAACTCTGTGTTTGAACCATCTGGCATGTATTCTGTTTCCTTCTGGTAGACATAGAGCCTTTTTACCCACCAAGATAAATTAATCAAAACAATCCAATGTCCCTCCATATTCCCATATCTGATCCCATTTACCACCTCCATGATAGTCATTATCTTTCTGTTGGACTCTCCTTATTAGTGCATACTCAAAGGTCACCCAGGGACCTTGAAATATTAATCAGTTTATGCTCTAAAAAGGATCTGGCCATCTGTACCTTCAAAGGTAAAGGGCGCTTAGTGTGAAATAGCTTTAATAGAATTAGCATGCATAGAGATAGAAAAAAGGATATTCCTAATACTACCTTACCAGTAGAAACTTCCAAAACAACCTATCCACTCATGGGCAAATGCCTAGCCAAACAGGCTCTGCCTGAAGTGGGCCTGCTGAGGCCCACAATCTTGCCATAAATCTAAGGTATCTGCTAGTGGGGAACCACAGGAAATAGGCAAAAGGAGCCAGGCAAGTTTGTTACAGAAAAAGATGCAAAAATACAAATCAAAATAATGACTACCATAGTCAGCCTCTCCATGACTCTCTCACACATGTGTCTTTTCCAAGGGTCTTTATATGTCTCTCCTCCACATGTCTCGTCAAGTCTTCCCGGCAGTACTGGCGTGCAAGTCAAATCCAGAGAAGCAAGAGACCTGGGCCTACCTGCTTTTTATGTTAGATAGTCTGGTCAACTCTGCCACTAGATCCTAGTAGTTCCTCCACTTGGGAAGTCCAGTCCATGGCATATTAGGACTTGTAATCCAATGAGGCTGCATGTAAGTGGGGGTGGGGAAAATGGCACCTCCCATTCATGGAGGTGTGTCTACAATACCTTTTACACTGTGGGCTCACTGTGACCCAAGGCTGACTTATTTACTTTCATCCTCAGCAGCTCACACACTATCAATCTGTGATGAGCAGTTTATTGATGCTGATGTATGAACATGCAATTGTAGGTTAAATCAGTTATGTCTAAATACTCTTCTGAGATAAACAACATACACTTTACTTTCCACTTTCATTAAGCCTGCTATATACCAGGCCTGCTGCATGGGACAGGATCATGAACAAAATAGACACACTCATGATCCTCAAGGATTTATAATCTAAGGGAATGTTGAGGGAGCTGGCAAGAAAATGGGTGGTTATAAATGTTGATAAGTACTTTAACTGGGGAATGGAAGGGGATGGTGCTTTGTAAACATCCAAGATTTTTTTCAATCCAAATTGGGAGTGGGCAATCAGGGCCAGTCTAAACCAGAGCTGGCCACCTCAATGTCTATGTGTATGTAGGCCAGACAGACTATGTCAACAAATCAATCAGCCCGGTGGGAGCTAAATGAACAGGAGCAAGTGGGCCTGGGAAGATAGCGAAACTGCATTTCAGTGTCTGTAGTAGATAAATAGGTCCAGAGACTGATTTCTGGTGAAGTAAACGTGTCCCTCTCATGCCTCGTCCCTGAAACATCTCAATCAATAGCTCTGAAACTGGAGACTCCCCCCAGTTCCCTGAGACTCTGGCGTTTGGCCCCAGAGCACTGCTTGTGGGCAATGTGAGTGGCAGCAGCGGGTGGTGGGCATTTTACTGCCCATCACCGGTGGCCCCATTGGGCCTCAGGCTGCAGGCAGAGTCAGCAGTGATGGCTAATAGCAGTGGTTCCTCGACCGTGCTGCCCCAGGGCATGTAGCCCCTGGTTCAGGGCTGCGGGGAGGATCATGGGGCCACCTGGGCCAGTTCCAACTCTGTGGCTCCATCCAGCAGCAGGTAGTAGACAGGCCCATGGATTTGGTGCCTGGATCGTGGATTGGGCTGATCAGGTGCAAGCTGTGAGTTGGCTGGTCTGGTCCGATCAGCCATGGGGTTGAAAATGGTCCAATCAGGACCCTGAAAGAAGATATAGGCAGGACAGGCTCCACCTTGGGGCTGGCTGTTTCTGATGGACTTACTCAGGGATGCTAGCTTCTGAGGAGAAACAACTAAGACTCTGTTCCTAACCTCTGGGGGAAAAAAAGGAAGAAAGATCCAGCAGCTGACCTCTAAAGACAAAAAGAGGAAGTTTTACAGAGTAGCTAAACAGCTTCTCAAAGGCTGGGCTAGCAGCACCTGTCTCAGGCCTGCCTCTGATATCACCTGAGAAGATCACCAAAGGCCCCAGGCCTGGTGTCTCAAAGAGCTGTTGTTGTTGGTGTGGACCAACAACTCACAAAGAGCTGTAATGCTGGTTTATCTTTTATTTTTTTTAAAGATTCATTTATTTATGCATACAAGAGCTGGGGTGCAGGCAGAAGTGCGGGGGGTGAGAGGATTCACCAAGACAGAGTGGGGAGCAGAACAGGCAGATCTACTGAAATACACTGCTGAGGGGATCTGTGGGCAAGGCAGGAGAGGTCTGCTGTGCCATGTGGAAAGCTCCCTGGCCGGGGATTGAACTCATGCTGCAGCAGCTGCAGATAGCTTCATAGTGCTGAGACTTAACCTGTTGCACCACCAGGGAGGCCCAATGCTGGTGTATCTTATACTGCCTCCAGGTGACTGGCACTACTGACCAGTGCTGTCCAGCACTGTTGATGAGTGACTGGTACTCTGTGTCCAGGCCACCTCTGAAAACTGTTAACCCTTCCTGACCATCTGGCACCACTTCCCAGCACTGCTGCCTCCATTGCTGACTGGCCCAGTGTCCAGTGCTGTCCAGCTTGACCTTCAGACCGTGGCTGCAGGCTGCTGCGGCGTCCTCTCATTGGCCCCGCCTGTGAGCACCTTCATCTGCAGTGAATCGGGTCCTGCTGTTTGCCAGCTGCCATGAGCTTCAGGCCCTCGTTGATGGGATAGTGCCATTTTGGGTAAGCAGCCTTTTGTTCAGAACTTCTGGACACTGTCTGGGGTAAAATAGCTGCCCTTTGTGGCCTTAGGAATTCTGCTTCCCCTGTTTGTTAAATAAAGCCCATTGTTGTTGATCTGAGCCTGAGTGGTCATGCAATTGTGCACATGGGTGGGAACCCACAGACAGTGACCTGCGCTCTCTTAGCCACTGTCTCTGCCCTGCGAGAGCCCTGATTCAGCTGTTTCAGCGCCACTCTCTTTGCCCTTCTATGAAGATCATGGGAAAGTGCTTTGTCCTGGGTTATGTGTGGGGAGGCTCTGCTCATCCACAGGGACTATGCCCCGAGCAAGAATTACATTGTTATGGTTTTAGGCTACTCAGATTTTGTTTTATTTATCTGATCATTAGCATACCCTGAATAAAACAAAAAGCAAAGCACGAGCAATTCAACAGCAATTCTTCAGATACAGAAAAGATCAGAGGAGAGGTCAGTGATATGGGCTCTTAGGGCACAGACTAAAGGAAAAGGGAGACGTTCCAGCCCTGGCAGCTGCATAAGGATTTGGTATTTTAAAATTGGAAGCGGTTTGTTCTGACAGCTGGAAATGAAATTTGATGTTAATAATTCACCTCCCAGTTCTCCCCACCTCCGCTGTGTCCCCACACTCACCCAAAGATCTCTATCATCCAATAGCACCACCAGAAAATATGCAAATGGTGCTGAATGGACCCAGGGATATGAAAACCAAACACGCATCATGATAAAGAAGCCCAGGCAATGTGCAGCCAAGGGGCGTGACTGTGCAGGTGCTGATATTGTTCACCTGAGAGCGATGCTGAATATTGGAGCCAGCAGTACCAGACTGAGGAGAGGAGGCAAAGCAGGGACAAGACCAGGTGTATGAAATCCCAAACGTGTATTTGCCAAGGGTCCTCCCATAAAGGTGAGGACTGGCTCTAAGACCCCCACCCCCACCCTGCCTCATTCAGTTAACAAGCAATGTTAGTCCTGGGGAGGAGAAGTCACATGCGCCATGCCCTGCTGAGGAGCCAGCACCCCAAGGCAGGATGGCTAGGTGCCATCCTGGGGATGCCAGAGCACCAGGTAGGGTGTGGGAGGAGAGATGGGGGCAAGGGGAAAGAAGCAGGGCAGGAGGAATAGAAGGAGGAAGTGTGGAAGAAAGTTAGTCAAGAAGAATTCACTTAACTTGGTAGAGGGAAACTTGTTAGAAAGGTTTTGTCCTTTATTTAAGATTCTTAAGAGATTTAGAAGAAAATGTCCAAAAGGTCAGCTAACCCTTTTCTGGGCTCATTATCTCCTTACAGTAGTAAGAAAAGTCAACATTTAGCAAAAAAGCAAAACAAAGGTTGTTTTCCTTTATATATAAGCTTTTACATTTCTGCAGCTTTGGGAAGGGATTTCAACCATCTAAACAAGACTTTTAAAGCACTTTATCGTAACCTCAAACACAGAGATGGGTTTTTGCTTAGGTACGCAATGATTATCCTTTGTTAAAAGCAAGAAAACGGGGTGGTGCAGTAGATTGGGACCAGACTGGGGGCAGGAACAGCAAGCAAGTCTCTAATGGGTCCCACTGCAGGACATTTGCACTATTTCCTCTGCCTAGGAGACTTTCCTGCACAGGACTGTTTTCTGCTCAAATGTCACCTCTTCAAAAGGCCTCCTCTGACTGCCATTAACAAAATGCCCCAGAAAACTCAATCTCCTTACCTTTTATTTGTCCTTTATTACATTATTTTCCCTATCTGAGGTGAAATTATATATTTATTCACCTGTCTTCTATGAGGATGTGGTCTTTGTTGTGTTCTATGTCCCTGGGGGCCAGAAGAGGTCCCTGGAGTCATGTGACAGGGTGCACAACAAATGTTTGCTTGTTGAATCACGTGGGTGGCCCTCTGGAGTGCTGTGTTAAAAAGATGTGGAGAATCACTTATAACAGGACTATAGGGAGGCCGGGTGGGAGAGAGACATTCAGCGGTGGGGGGGGGGGGGGGGGGGGGGGGGGGGGGGGGGGGGGGGGCGGGAGAGGGGAGGATAAGGGCACAAAATGGAAGAGAGGAGAATACAGGGGACCATGGAGATGGATCGCGGGTGAATTGGTGGTGGGCTGCCCAAGGGGAATACAAAATGTAAAAGACATAAATAACAATAAAAAAAAAGATGTGGAGAATCAGAGAAAGGTAACCAAAAAGGGGTAGTTTTCCCTGCAATGGGGTGAGGGGATTAGCATCAGAGGGTAGGTTGACAACACTGCTCCAAGTATTGGGGTGGAAAGAGGTGTTGAGTCTGCACTTTCCTAATGTACTAGCCAATAAGTCAACCTTCTGGGTTTATGAATGGGAGAAGTGTCATAGTGAAAATGTGGCAAGGGTAGAGATTCCAGCTGGCAAGATTTATAGGTCAGGCAGAAAGAGGTTGTTGTGGGAATTAGCATGGAGCCAGGAGGCAGCTGTGGAAGGAAGCCAGGTCTGGGATGGTGAGGGTGCAGAGAAAGCATCTGGAGGCTGCGTGCTGGGCTTGTCTGAGGGCTTCTCTAGGGGCAGGGAATGGGGATTGAGGCAGGGCGGACCGTTTTGACCACTGTCAATCCCTGGCCTCTGCGGCATTCTCATATCACCTGATGCTGCCCATGCCCCCACCCCACACCCTGCCAATTCAGAGCAGAGCTGTGAAGAGTTCATGGAAGGGGAGTAAGCTGATAATAAATAAGCCCACAGGTTAATAAGTCATGAGGTAATATCCTCTGAACACTCCTTAATTTGGATTTGTGACATAATTTCTCTCAGTTCATTAAGCAAAACTTGACAGAAAGGAATGTCCCTCTTTTTCGAGATTGGTGAGATGGCCAGGCCTGACAATTCCAGGATTCTTTTTCATCATATTTTTAACCTTAAGCTAATTGCGAGTCCTTAAGCAATTGTCCCCAGTGACATGCCAGGACCTAGCCCGATCATGTTGGCCTCTGAAGGCTGCTCCCTCCCTCCCTCCCTCTCTCAAGTACATTCTCTCTCTCTCTCTCTCTCTCTCTCTCTCTCTCTCTCTCTCTCTGATTCTCTCTCTCTGATTCTCTCTCTCTCTTTCTCTCTCTCATAAATGAACATCACTGCACATCTTGGAACTGTATTGCTCAATATCTGGGATAGGACATAGAATCAATGGGCACATCTTTATTTCTCCCTACAAAATATATTCTTGGGTAATAATCTCCTTCCCATTTCCTAGAGTCTCTTCCAGCCAAACAATGAGAAACATAATACAAACAGCACTTGTAGAAGAGATGGTCTTTTATTAGTCTTAGAAAGACCTTAATTTCCTTCCAGGCTCATCTTTATAACTGGGAATCAGCTGATGGTTGGGAGTGAAGCAAATAGATTAGAACAGTAAACACCAGGTTTTAGAAATATGGCTTTGCTTCTAATGGTAAAATAATTATAAGCTGGGACCTCAAAACAGACTTTATTTTACCCCCAGGAAAAATTGTACTATTATGGTTTTATGCAAGATTAAGACTGGAGTTTTAAATGATTTAATTGTGTCTTTCTTGAAGTGGTGCCACTTTATCTCTGGAGATAGGGAGAAGAAAATACTTAATTCCATATTTATGGTATTTTCTTTTTCTGAGGAGTTGTTTGGATTTCAGAACTGATTTCTTAGGCAGGAGAGATATGGAAATGTCAGGAAATTATGCTGAGTTCCATTTTAGTGATCACCACTTGGGATGATTTAGTCAGCTCAGCATTCATAGTTTCTGGTTCTGCTACATGGGTTCTTTTTGAAAATAAAATCTTACACAAACAATCCCAATTCCCAGATTATTCATTTCTCAATTGTTTATCATTCACGTTTAAGCAAGAATTGTGCTCAAAAGAAACCTAGTTATAGGTTCTACCTACAATTCCTGCCACCTGCATACCCATTTTCCGCCTGAGTGACTTTGTTGATGCCACTTGAAATTAGCAGCCATTAGAGTTTATTTCTGTAAATCTTTATGCCTCAGCCCAGATAGGGCTGATCATTAGTGGGTGCAAATTAAAGCTTAGGAAATGAGCACCCTCCAGCACTTGTCACTTCACTTTGACTCTTGTCTGGTCTGATAAAATGGAATGAACTAGCAAGTGGGGCTTTTCTCCCAGCCAGAACAGTGAAGTCACGTAAAATGTACTGTCTGAGGCAGTAAAGCCTTAACAGAGACTGGCATACCAGTGCCTTTATCCTCAGTCCCTCAAGGGAAAGCTTCCAGCAGCTAGCAAGAGGCCAAGAGACAAAGCTAAAGACAGGATGGGAAAGACCCTGTGAGGCCACACCCTAAAAGGTGTGAAACACTGACAATGGACCAATTACTACAAAGAAATGGATGGTGCTGGCTGTGCACCTGTCGCTGAATATACAAGTAACGTGCAGAATGGAAAGAGCAGTCAGTGTGCATTGCTTAACACACACAGGTGGTGCATGTGGGAATGTTCTGGGCCTTTACCAATCTGCCCTCCCCCAGAACTATACAGTGAGAACCATGAGTTGAGTTCCTGCTATGCCAGAGAGTTTGCACCCCCTGGACATTCCTAGAGTTCTTTTTCTCCACCAGGGAACTCTCACTCCAATTAATAGTGCTGTCATTCCCCCACTTGCAGTGGGTTAGAGAGTCTGAGATATCCTCGCCCACCCCTATCCTCTCAACAACACAAACCCATCTCAGAATGCCTGGGAAGAAAGCCACTGCTTAACGAGAAACAAATGAGCGCCATTATACCTAAGCTATAGTTATTAATTGACGCCTCAGGCAAAAATGTAGCAATTACCCTGGTAATGGTTTTGTTATCAAAACAAAGTAAGCTGGTAGAAGTTCATAAAGCTATATTTATTCCTTTTCAATGATACACCTTTAGGGTGACCCTCCTGACTTGCCTAGAATGTGCTCAGTGTTAGCTTTTAAGCAAAGCAGGATGGTTGATCATCCTACTTTCAGTTAATATTAGAGTGGTGGTAAAGGATAATGTGAGATAAATGGTTATCTTGGATAACAAAACCTAATAGGTGATACAGTCCCTTAGCTTTATCTTCAGAAATAAATATATTAAGAATCCCTCTGTGAATCAACTCAGCAGGCAGACGCCAAGGGCTCTGGAGTCAAGCTCCAGGGACATGAATCCCTTTTTGCCACCCAGCCACTGCATAATTATCTTTGTTGATATGGTTGGGGCAAGAATCAATTTCTAGAACTATAGCTACAGACCAGATACCCGTGAACATGTCAGTTGGCTTTAGTAATTGTGTCACAGCCTAAACCGCAACTGTAATCACCACCATTTGGTTAAGATTGTGATCATCTCCTTTATTTCCAGGAGCTAGTGGGCTGTTGTTTCAACAGGTAACTTAACTAGAAATGTGACCTGAGTCTCTAAACCTGCACATATCAGATCCTTGATAGGAGCATTATTTTTTGCAATTCTCAGGGATATGGCCTTCTCTTAGTTTACCTTTTTAAAAATAAATTTGTTTTCTTACATCATTGTTAATTTGCGTACAGTAATTCGTTTTCCCCTCAGGTGTAGTCCCTGTAGCTCTCCCCACCAAAGCACCCATTTACCCATCACCACAGTCCCTTGTGCTCTTTCCTCTCTTATTTTGATCTCTTTCTGCCCCTCCCCTGCTCTATGGCTCAGATCTATGGTCAGCTTGCAAATTTTGTCTTTTTCCTGACCCGTTGTTGGACTTCCCGACATTCCACATATAATTATTGAAACTATCCAATATACATCTTTTTCTTTCTGACTTATTTCACTTAGCATAATCCTTTCCAGCCCCTTCCATGTTCCCACAAATGGCATGAGTTTTTTTTTTTTGATTGCTAAGTAGTGTTTCATTGTGTATATATTTCTTTTTTTTTTTTAAGATTTAATTATGCATACAAGCTGGGGTACAGGCCAGAGGCGTGGGGCAGCGAGAGGGTTCACCAGAGAGAGAGTGAGGAGTAGAACAGGCAGATTGACGGAAATACACTGCTGAGGGGAGCAGCGGGTGACGCAGGAGAGGTCTGCCGCGTCATGTGGGAATCTTCCTGGCCGGGCGTCGAACTCACATCGCCGCTGCCAACAGCTCCGCAGCTCAGAGCTTAACCGCTGTGCCACCAGGGAGGCCCCATTGTGTGTATATTTCTTAATGATGGACTGGGAATAATTTCAGGAATTTCTACTTGTTTATTCCTGTTATAATAGTCTTCACTCTGTAAATCAGGGGACCACTTCAAGACTTGTTCAGTTGCAAATATACCTATTCCTACTCTAATTCTGAGTTGGGTTCAGAAGTTGGGTCCATGGTTGTAGGGTGATGAGAAAATTATCAGTTTTTTTCCACCCTCCCCTCAATAAAGTTCTGTGGGCCTGCATGCATGTGCAATGGCAGGCACCTGGAGTGAGGTGTGGGCCTGCATGAATGGGCAACCTGAGCCAAGACTGCGGTATAAAGCAGCAACAGCAGAGAACCGTGGTGTGGTGTGGAAGTGTGTGGAGGTGTGTTGTGGAGTACGGTAGATTTCGGCAGAGTACAGTGGAATACAGTGAACAACATCATGAAAACAACTAACAAAACAACAAGTCTGCTAGGACTGATGCTGAACCTGCTGAGTTTAGGGTGGTTGCACAACAATGGTCTCTAGATTTACTGTGACACAGACTGAAAACTTGGTGTATCATTTACCTCAAAATGTCTCCATGTGGTGTTTGGTTCTCTAGAAATTAGCACAAATATACAGAACCAGTATCTATTGACTTCTAGAAAATCTGGTTATCTCAGAGCATAGTTCTATAAAAAGGTCTCAGGTCCTTCTGGAGAAGGCTGGGAAAAGCTTTGTGGTTTGTGGTGTACATATCTAGATCTCAATTGAGGTCACCTCTGCAATTGAGTTTTTGTTCTATGAACTGGCTTGTATCTGAGAACTCTATCTTGAATACCACTATGGCAATTCAAGTTAGGTTTCTACCTATCAGACCTAGAATGTTTTCACCTATGTAAGTCAAGAGGCACCCTATAAGGCTACCCATCTACTTCTTTCCCAGAAACACAGGGACCCAGCTTGTCAAAGAGGGTCAGAAGAATGATAACAGCTGTTTCCTGGTGTCATCACCACATCTACCTTGTCTCTGAAAGTTAAATACCACCACCTGGGGTCAAAAGCGCAAGTTTTCAGTGAGATCAGAAAGTTCAAAAAATTGCCACACCTACCAATATCTTCAGAAGTCAGCCATCTCAGAATTTTTCAAGAATTCTAGGGCCTTTCTCATCAATGCACCTCGTCTGTCTTTGGGGTGTCTTTGGAGATGTCCAAACATTACATCCTCAGAAAGAAAAGGCTCAGAAAATGCCCATACGCACCATGTGTTTAGTAGCTGCATCTCCTCACTCCTGTCACCGTTCATCTTCAGACAGTTTCCTCTCTAGTTACCTCGTGATTGCTACTCAAAGTCCACCTTTGAGTGACATAAGCAACACCTGGAAGATTGTTGGAACTCTAGAAATAGGCGCTACTCCAGATCTAATTAATCACAATCCCTGGGGGTGAGACCCAGGTAACTGTGTTTCAGTAAACTTACTAAGGTTTGCAAAATATTACCAGGAAAGTTCAGTCCTTTTGGCCAGCAAGTTACATAATGAACCAATTCAGTAAATCCTAACAAACAAATCCACTTTCAGGTGCAAAAATCAGCATTTTAAATCCCAAACTCTGAGTGAGTATATCTAAATTAATTTGGCCCAATTATGTTCTACATTTCTTCTTCCTTAACTATACATTCTCAGAACTCATTGTTTCCTAGACTCCTGTCAGTAATACTCAAAGTTCTACAATTCCATCGCCTTCTAGTGAAGAGCTTATAAGTCTTTATTGGGGTTACATTGGGAGGGATCTCTCTTTAGTGTCTAGAATTGGCAGTGGAGCTGATGACATAAATGTCCAGATACAGTTATTGAGAAGCTACAGAGAAGATGTTTGAGGATCTGCTTTCCAATACTTAATCAAAGAATTAAGGATTTGTCAGTTCCAAACTCTCAGCCTCTTCATGTCTGCCAGAAAGTCCCCATCCCCTTTCTTAGAATACATATTACTCTTAACAGTGTCCTAAGAGACAGGGAGGGCCTGGACACTTAGTGGATACAGCAACACTGCAGTTACAATCAGAACCTAACCTTTACCCTCAGCTATACCGGCCCCACAGCTGTAAGAAACAAGCAACTCTTTCGCTGCCATAGAGGTTTTCTGACTTTTCATTCTTCTGGGTATTCTTTTAATTTTGTCTTTCCCTATTTATACACCTTAGAGCTATCAAAAGCACATCTGTGCCCACATCACTTATAATCACTATTATTGCTTGCACTGGGATGGATAGTATCCTCCCCCAAATTCATGTCTGTCAGAACCTGTGAAGGAAACCTTTTTTTGGAATAGAATGTTTGCACATATAATCATATTAAGAGGGTTACATTGCATGATGGTGGACCTTAAATCTAATATGACTGGTGTTCTTATAAGAAGAGGGAAATTTGGACATAGACACACAGAGGACCATGTGAAGAGGGAGGCAGAGATGGCAGTGATGCGTCTATAAGCCAAGGATTGTCAAGGATTTCTGGCAGAAAGCTAGACTTTCTGGAAGAAGCTAGACTTCTTCCTTAGAAATGTGGAAGACCATGACCTGCTGACACTTGATTTTGGACTTCTGGCTTCCATAACTCAGAGAATGAATTTCTATTACGTTAAACCATCCAGTTTGTGATACTTTGCTATGATGGCCCTAAGAAACATTGTCATAGCAATTGAGTGCCACAACCAGCTCCAATACTGGCTCCCCACCCACACTTCTACTCAAGCTGCCACAGGAGATCATTGAGTGGTGCGGTCATGTGCCCTCCCTGCTTTCCCTGACCTAATCGTCAGGGACTAGAATCTGCATTGTTACTGTGCCTGCCCACCTGTTTGACTTACACACACTGAAGTTTGAGAACTGTTGGCTTAAATCGTAAGATACTTAGATAGGAGCTCTTTGTCTCAGATCTTACTGGAATGGGTTTACAATGATAGAATTAGACAAAATTGCAGTCAGAATGGGATTTGCTTTGAAAAGACCTAAGGGCCTCGTCAATATTGGTGATTGGCAAAAGATAAGTATTTTGGAATCTGAAGATCTAAAATCCCAACCTGCATACTTGCTTTGGTTGCGTAGCCTTGGACAGGTCATATAATATCCCTATGTCTCAGATTCCTTGCAACTCTCACATGTTATTATTCTCATTTCTTCCTTTTATGCCTTCAGAGTTCATCCACATATAGGCCTAGTACGAAAGTGTAGGGAGTAGTTCAGATCATTTGATCAAGGGGAACAATTCTTTCATTGGAAGCTAATTTGAAGAGTTGTCAGCAGTTGAATTATTCTCAATTCTTAAGGACTGGCAGGCAAAGAAGCTAAGAGGTCAAGGTGTTCCAACACTGGTACCTTTCCTAGACACCTTTTCACCCTGTTACCATCTTTCCCCCTTTCACTTCTCTGGTTTACCCTTTATTTTCTCTCTCTCCATATGCAATTTGTATTTTCTCTTGCCTACTCATACACTTGTCACACTCTGAGATGTGTCTCTATTCTGATCATTTAAAACTTTTTCCTGACAATATTGGGGGCACAAGCTTCCTGATGTTAGTCTCCCACTTTATTCCTCTTTTCTTAAAGCTACATTTTCCCTGAAAAACCTAATCTTATTGCATATCCAGCTCAACTACAAATTGAAAGAAAAGTCAATATGTGTCACATTTTCTGCCCAGAGTTGAGGCTAAGTCGCATTCCCAAGCAGTGAGGGAGAACTTTGACCACTTTTGTATTTCTGCTCATAACCAGACCTGCAGCTTGCCCTCCCTACCTGGTGGAGGTTGGATGCAGTGTGAATGGTCGATGCTGGAATCAGCCTGAGAACGTTGCACTCAGAGGAATCGCCTTATCAATCTTTTTGGTCATGGTCTCAAGGTTTCGCCAAGCCAACTAAAAGGACAAAGTAACTTGGCTCTGTTGACTCCTAAAAATAAAAATGTCCTTGAGAAGTGTTTATGAAAACTTTATTACCGGAATGTGAATTTAAAAGTTTTGCTGGGTGAGCTGCTAAATCTTTACAAATGTTTAGGATAAAGCATAAATAAGAAAAACATGTTAAACTAGGCTTTTTGTTTTTGGCTAAACTGGATTCTTAATTCTCTTCTATTGAAATGTTATGATCAGGAAGAAGACTGTAGAGCAGATGACAAAATCACTGTCCTGTGCTGTAGTGACTTGCCTTCAGGTACTATGCTCTTTTTTTCCCTGACTCTGTCAACGCCCTACTTGCAACTCGTGATGTGGAAAGTCAATAACTTGGCTATTTATTTAAAAACATTACATTGACTGTGAGTTGGAAACACAATCTTCTAGGTCACTGGCAAAGCTTTTAGATAGAGATAAAAACTTAGGTGGGCTAAGGTTTTTATTAACTGGGATAGTGTAAAAGAAACTGGTATAAAGTGACAATGAGAAGAAAGTCATTAAATCAAGAGTGGGGAACTGGATTTCTGATCTAAAGTATTTCAAGTCAATTTATTTTTTAAATTATATTAACATAATTTGCATGTAGAAAATTATACACATCATAAGTGTATGACTCAATGGATTTTCACCAAAAGAATCATGTGTGACCATTGCCTAGATCAAGAAACAACACTTTAAGCTTCTCAGAAGCCCTCTGTGCCCCCTTTCATCACTACTATCACCCCAAAAGGTAATCACTATCTAAGTGATCATCAAAATTAGTTTTGCCTAGAATTAGAAGTATCAATCCTTTGTGAATGCCTCTCACTTGCAAAATTGCTTGTGACACTTGTGTCTCATTTCAGGTAGCATTTGCACATTCACTGCTGTTGGCCTAGAGCACTGCTGGCAGATTACAGCCCACATGTACAGGCCACCAACTGAGAATGGCTTTGACATTTGGAAAGGGTTGTAAAAAAATTGCAATGAAGAATATGTAACAGACATTATGTGGCCTGTAAAACCCAAAATTTTAACTCTTGACAATGAAAGTTTGCAGACATCTGCGTAGAGTAATATGCCCAATTTATAGTTCTACTGCCAAGCAGTATTTGAATTCTTTTCCATTTTTAGCTATTATGAGAAGTGCTACTATAAGCATTTTGCCCATGCATTTTGGTGTACATGTGGACAGCTTTCTGTTGGTAAGTGTATAAACTTGCACAACTATTTGGTAGTATCTACTAGCACTGAGTATCTTCATACATCATACTCCAATAACTCCACTTCTGGACATATCCATTTGCTTTTCCACATGTTTCACAGATATTCTCCAATTTTCTGTTTAGCTGTTCATATTTAGATCTACAATTCATCGAGAATAGGTTTCTTGGTATGGTGTGAAGGAATTGTCAGTATTCATTCTTAGATATCCAATTGGTCCACTACTGTTTTTGGTAAAAAGAATCATTTCCCCATTATTTTTATAAGTTAGTGACAGTGTTATATGCAGGTCTGGTTTTGGGCTTAGTAATGTGTTTCATAAGAATTAACCCACAGTTGAATTAAAACTTTGTCTTTCTTCAATATCATCCTGATTCTTCCTTGGCATTCCCATTGTAATTCATTGACTCAATAGAGGAAAAATGAGATTTTTTTTTATAGTATAAAAGATGAATGTGATATATCCCTCCATTTGTTTAAATCTCTTAATTTCTCTATATGCTGTCTGGTTGTTTTCAATCAGAGATTATATAACTTTCATTAAATTTATTTCTACTTATGTGATGCTTGTTGATGTTATTTTAAATTACATTTTCTTAAATATTTTGGTGATTGTTACTGATATATAGAAATACATTTGTTTTATGTTGGCCCTGTATTTAGTGATCTTACTAAATTCACTATTAATTTGAACAGTTTATAGAGCTGACTTTTCTACTTACAAAAATATGTTGCTTTGAATAATAACAGTTTTATTATTTCCTTTACATTTCTTGTAATTTTTTTCTTCTCTTGTTGACCACATTATATAGCATAATATTGAACAGAAGCAGTGATATTGAACACACCTGCATCATTCCTAACTGTAAAGCTAAGCTTCACAAATTCACCATCAAGTATATTTGTTATAGAATTTTTATAAATATTCTATCATATTAGGAAAATCTTTTATTTTGAGTTTGCTCACTGTTTTCTTTTAAAATAAATACATAGATATTGGATTTATTAAAGTTTTTTTAAAAACTACTCATAGTTTTCCAATCTATTCTGATGATTGTGTATTACATCAAATGATATTTCACTGAAATAAACCCAACTTGTTTATATATTGTACTTCTTATATATTATAGATATAATTTACTAAGGTTTTTTTTTAGCATTTTATGCCATAAAAGAGATTGTCTTGCAGTTTTTAATTTTTGTACAGTCTTATTTTGTTTGATTTTGGCACCAAGGATATGCTGACCTCATAGAACAAGTTGGGAATTACTTTCACTTTGTCTGTTTTCCAGAAAAATTTATGGAAGATTGATGTTATTTCACCTTTAATGCCTAGACATTCTCACCAGTTATTACATTTGGGCCTGAAAATTTCATCTTCTCTGTTTTCCTCTAGAAATTTTAAATTTTAGGTTTTACATTTGTTTGTGTGAGCCATTTTGTGTTAATTTTGGGGATATGTGGAATTTGGCAGTTTCTTAGAGCACTAAACATGCTACTACCATATGGCCCAGCAATTGTAGTTTTGGCCATTTATCCCAGAGAAACAACTTATGTCCACACATTCCCTGTACGAGAATGCTTGTCATCCCTTTATTCAGAGTAGTCCCAAATTGGAAAGAGTCCAGGTATCCTTCAACAAGTAAGTATTTTAAGACATTGTAGAGCATCCATTCCATAGAATACCTCTCCACAGTAAATAGGAATGAAACCATTAATATGTACAACAACTTACATGGATTGCCAAGAATTACGCTGACTGAAAAAAAGTCAATTGCTTTATGATTCCCTTTACATAACTTGGTTGAAATGCAAAATTATAGAGAAGAGAATAGTCCTTGCCAAGGATTAGAAATGGGTGCAGAGTGGGTGGTAGTCAGAGGGAGGTTGCTCTCGATATGTAAGAGTAGCATGAGGGCTTTTTGCAATTGAACTGTTTGTATCTTGATAGTGGCAGTGGTTGCAGAAATCCAAATGTGTGATGAAATTACATGGAACTGAATACATGCACATATATGTGCACACACACAGATGAGTCAATGTAAAACTTAAGAAATCTGAATAAGTTCAGTGAATTGTATTGGTGTCAGTTTCCCACTTGTGATTTTATAAAATACTATTTTAACTGTTTTAATAAAGTGTTGAGATCCTGGACAGGAATGAGGACACTGTGGTGAGAAAGGAAGCAATGTACATAAAACACATGTAATAAAAGATAATGCCCTAGAAAAAATGTTTGGGTAAAAATCATTGTGAATTCATTTGACTAGAAGTTTATCGGTTCTGTTTATATTCTCAAACTTTTTTTTGTTTCATTAATATTTCTTTATTATCTTTCTGCTTTCTACTTTATTGATTTCTATTTTGAGCTTTATTATTTCCTTCTAATTACTTTAGGTTTTGTTCCTTCAACTTTAGCTTCCTAGGGCTTAGTATTTGATTTGAAATTTTTTTCTTATGTGTTTAGTGTTATAAGTTTCCTTTTAAACATAACTTTAGCTGTAGACTACAAATTTTGATAGGCTGCATTTTCATTTTCATTCAATTCAATGTACTTTCTGATTTCTCTTTTGATTCTTTTCTGAGATCCATAATCATTTGCAAGTCTCTTATTTTGTTTCTAAATATTTGGGGATTTCTTAGGGACTTTTGTTACTTATTTCTAATTTAATACCATTGTAGAGAACATAGTTTAGATGTCTTCGTCACTTTTGGAATTATTGAGTATAGTTTTATGGCCTGCTTTTGTGCACTTGAAAAATATGCATTCTGGATAGAGTGATCTTTGATATAAATTAGGTCAATTTGGTCAATATCTGTAAATCTAAATATAAATCTTTTATATCTATTCTGAATTTTTGTATACTTATTTTTTCAATTGTGGACAGATGAGTGGTAAAATCGAAAATAATTGTGGATTTGCATTTTTCTCCTTACAGCTTTTTTTCCAGGGAATATTGGTTTCTTTTAATTTTTGCTTCATATGTTTTGAAGGTCTGCTTTAGAAACATAAGTTTCGGAATTGTATGTCCTTTTGATGAATTAATCTTTTATCATTATGAGTGCCCTCTTTGTCCTTGCTAATTTTTTTGATTTTTGCTTTGACGTTGACTTCACCTGATCATAATATACCAGTTGAAGCTTTCCTTTTACTAGTCTTAACATAATACCTTTTTTGTTCTTTTAACTTATTTGAGTCTTTACATTTCGATTAGATTCTTATAGGTAGCTTACACTAGGGTCTTGCTTGTTTAAAAATCTTACTTAACAATCTGTGCCTTTAAATTGAGGTGTTAGATGATTGGATGTGATTAGCAGTATGATCGGATATCAGTCTGTCCACTATATGTTTTCTATTTGTTCACTAGTCCTTTGTTCCCTTTCCCTTTTTTTTTTGATTGAGTGTATTTGTTATTTAATTTTATCTTTTTTGTTGGTTATTAGCTTCAACTCTGTTTTGTTGTGTCACTTTAATAGTTGCTTACGGGCTTAGAATATACAACTTGTACTTATCATAGTCTGCCTTCAAATGACATTATATAGTTTTTTACATAGACTTAAGAACCTTTCAAGAAATTATTTTCATTTCTCCTCTTCTGGATTTTGTGCTACTGCTGTCATGCATTTTTATCCTACATATGTTACAGTATTCCACAATACAATATTATTTTTTTCTTTTTTACAGAAATTCCAATAATAAGAATTCTGTGTTTACCCATATAGTTACCTTTCCTGCTGGTCTTCATTCATCTGTGTAGATCCAGATTTCCAACTGGTATAATATTCTGTCTTCTTAAATTTCATTGAATATTTATTACAGTATAACTATAATTGTGATGAATTCTTTCAGTTTTTGTATCTCTGAAAATGTCTTTATTTTGGCTGAGTAAAGAATTCTGCATTGACAGATTCTTTTCTTTCAGAACTCGGAAGATTTTTCTGCACTGTCTTCTAATTTGCATTGTTTCCACCAAGAACTCTAGCATCAGCTTTAACTCATTTCCTCTCTACATAATTTGTCTTTTTTATCTAGATGCCTTATGATTTTTCTTTCCACTAGTTTTAACAAATTTATTATGATATGATCAATTAACAAATAGTCATTTGCTTTGGCTGCTGTGTTGTCCAGAGGTGGTTAGTATTTTTCCTAGAGCTTACAATTTTTATCTGTGGGAAGATTAATCTAATAAAGGCCACTTCACCATTATTGAAAACAGAAATTCTTACCATTCATGTCAAAATATTTACTAATTTTGATTCATTTTCTTCTTTTATTCAAAAGTTACACAGAAATTTATTTAATTTCTGAACACTTGGGACTGCCTGAATTATCTTTTATTATTGATTCCTGGAGTAATTTGACAGACAAGAGGCCCTGAATGATTGATTTGGCTGCTTGCTTTATGGACCAGAATATGTCCATATTAGATGAATATTCAATGTGCATTTTAAAAGGATCGGTATTCTCTAATTATTTTCATTGTACTATTTTCTCATTGAGGTAATATTGGTTTACATTATGTATGATTCAGAGGTATAGGTTCACACTTTTTCAAATATGTTACCATACCACACCCACTACCAACGCACCCACACACGGCCCTTCGCCACAGTTCATTGGGACCCCTTCCTGATTTGTTCCCCACCCCCATTTGGCAACCTCAGTTTTATAGTCAGATTGCTAAAGTTTTTTTTAAATTTAATTTTCTGTCCCTTTGTTTTGTTTCTTTCAATTCCATTTGAGTAAAATTATCTTTGTCTTTCTCTTTGCACATCTCACTTAGCATAACCCCCTCCATTTCCAACCATGTTGTCACAAACAGCAAGATTTCATCCTTTTTTATAGTTATGTAGTATCCCATTTTATATATATACCACATCTTCATCTGCTCATCTGTTATTGGGCACATAGGTTATTTCCATAATTTAGCTTTGTATTCAATATTTTTTTGCAGAACAATCAGTTCAAATTTATTAATCATGTTCAAGTATCTTATGTCCTCGTCAGCTGTTTGTTAATGATAAATGCATTATTAAAATGTCCCAGTAGGTTTGCCCATTTATTTTTCCTTTTAGTCCTGTGAAGTTTTATTTTATCTGTTTTGTAGCTATGTAATTGATATTATAATTGTTAGTATCCCTAAAATTTATATAGTTGAATTTTGTTTTCCTGGAAGTCAGTGTAATACTCTAATCAGAACATTTTTGTCAATTAACATTTAATGTATTTACTAATTTACTTGATTAACTGTCATCCAACTTGTTTTGAAGTTTTTGAAGCCCTTTTATCTCTCCTTTTTGGTAAAACTTCTTTTATTGATAGATAGTAAAAAATGTTTTCTTGTTCCACAATTTCATCTATTTAATTTTAGTTATGTGTCCCTGTACTAGTCTTTAAAATGGCTACCCTAGAAACTATTATCTGTGTTTTGGGCCTACCAAGGTTCATTATAAATTAACTACTTCTCATGCTAGACTGTAGAACATCTAATTCTATCTAGTTATTCTCTGCTTTCATCAAGCGGTTGTCACAAACTTTAATTGTACATACATTTTATATCACAAGTTGTTATAGTCATTAGCCTATTACATATGTGTGTGTATGTATGTGTCCTTTTTCATTTCTCCTTCTATCTAAAAAGCCCACTTTAGTTCATCCAAAATCATCTTTATTTTCCTTTACTGTTTAATGAGTATCTTTTTTAAGTATAACTTTTAGCTTATAAATTATTTCCTTTTAATAACTAAAATAATATTCCCATTGATTGGAGCTTCTGAAGTTTCTATTAACTAACGTTAATTTCCCAATTGAAAGTGCTGTGTTTTTTTTTTAATTGTTGTTATTATTTATGTCTTTTACATTATTGTATGTTCCCTGTACGTTTCCCACCACCAATTCACTTGTGAACCGTCACCACAGTCCCCCGTGCTCCCATTCTGAGCCTCTATCCTTGCCCCTCTTGCTGAGTGTCTCTCTTTTATTTGGTTCCCCTATATTCCTGCTATGAGTGAAACCATTTGATATTTTTCTTTTTCCTTTTGGCTTATTTTGCTGAGCATGATCCCTTCTAGCTCCATCCATATTGCTGTGAATTGCATGTGTTTATCTTTTTTGAATGCTGAATAGTATTCCATTGTGTATATGTATCACATCTTCTTGATCCAGTCATCTATTTTTGGGTGTTTGGGTTGTTTCCATGTCTTAACTATTGTGAACAGTGCTGCGATAAACATGGAGGTTCATGTATCCTTTTGGATTAATGTTTTTGTGTCCTTTGGGTAGATTCCCAACAGTGGTATTGCGGGTTGTATGGAAGCTACATTTTTAGCTGTTTGAGGAAATGCCATAGCGGTTGAACCGGTTTGCATTCCCACCAGCAGTGTAGGAGAGTTCATTTTTCTCTACATCCTCACCAGCATTTGTTGTTGCCTGTTTTCTTGCTGTTAAATATTTTATTTATTTATCTTTGTTGCCTGTTTTTTTAATGTGCGCCATTCTCACTGGCATGAGGTGATATCTCATTGTGGTTTTGGTTTGCATTTCCCTGATTATAAGTGATGTTGAACATTTTTTTTGTATATCTGTTGGCTATTTGCTTTTTTCTTTTTTGTTGTTGTTATTTATGTCTTTTACATTTTGTATTCCCCTTGGGTAACCTGCCACCAATTGACCCGTGATCCATCTCCATGGTCCCTTGTGTTCTTTTCTACTCCATTTTGTGCCCTTATCTTCCCCTCCCCCTGCCCCTCCCCCCCTGCTGAGTGTCTCTCTCCTATTTGGTTTCCTTATAGTCCTGTTATAAGTGAGACCATTTGATATTTTTCTCTTTCTTTCTGGCTTATTTCACTGAGTATGATCCCCTCTAATTCCATCCATGAAGAAGATGTGGTACATATACACAATGGAATACTATTCAGCATTCAAAGAAGATAAACACATTTGCTTTTCTTCTTTGGAGAAGTGTCTTTTTAGTTCTTCTGCCCATTTTTTGACTGGATTGTTGACTTTGTTTTTGTTGAGTTGTGAGAGCTCCTTGTAGATTTTTGTTATCAGTCCTTTATCGGTTGTATTGTGTGCAAAGATTTTCTCCCAATTAGTTGGGTGTCTGTTTGTTTTGTTTAGTGTCTCTTTTGCTGTACAGAAGCTTTTTAGTTTGATGTAGTCCCAGCTGTTTGTCTTTTCCTTGACTTCCTTCGCTTTTTGGGATGAGTCTTTAAAAATTTTGCTGAGATTTATGTCATGTAGAGTTTTGCCTATATTTTCCTCTATAACTTTTATGGTTTCAGGTCTTACATGCAGGTCTTTTATCCATTTTGAGTTGTTTTATGTGCATGGTGTGAGATAGTAGTCTAGCTTCATTTTTTGTGTGTGTAGCAGTCTAGTTTTCCCAGCATCATTTATTGAACAAGCTAACCTTGTTCCATTGCATATTCTTTGCTCCTTTGTTCTGTGTGGTTTTTTTTTATGATTTTGATATTTTCCCATTGTCTTAAACTTTCTTCAGTTTTAT
Source organism: Scalopus aquaticus (assembly GCA_004024925.1). Lineage (NCBI taxonomy): Eukaryota > Metazoa > Chordata > Mammalia > Eulipotyphla > Talpidae > Scalopus > Scalopus aquaticus. The sequence goes on along the minus strand of PVIJ01005520.1, from coordinate 283 downwards.
TATGCGCTATAAAAACAGATGGGGGTTCATTTCTTTTAGTTTATTTATACTGTTTGAGGGTCAGAGTACCACTGAATCTGTAGTATGATGTCTTTGGTTAGTTTTGGAAAACTGTCAGATAATATATCTTTAAATATCACTTCTGCTCCAAACTTCTTTTAATTTAATTTAATTAGTTAATTAATTTATTTTTTTTATTGTTATTTATGTCTTTTACATTTTGTATTCCCCTTGGGTAGCCCACCACCAATTCACCCATGATCCATCTCCATGGTCCCTTGTG
>PVIJ01005519.1:67009-102820 GCA_004024925.1 Scalopus aquaticus | reverse complement strand
GAGCAAAGAAAATGCAGTGGAACAAGGACAGTCTATTCAATAAATGGTGCTGGGAAAACTGGACAGCCACATGCAAAAAAATGAAGCTAGACTACTGCCTCACACCCTGCACAAAAACCAACTCAAAATGGATAAAAGACCTAGACATAAGACCTGAAACCATAAAATTTATAGAAGAAAATATAGGCAAAACTCTACAGGGCATACATCTCAGCAAAATCTTTAATGACACATCCCCCTACACAAAGGAAGTGAAGGACAAGATAAACAGATGGGATTACATCAAAATAAAAAGCTTCTGCACAGAAAAAGACATTAACCAAAACAGACACCCTACCAACTGGGAAAAGATCTTTGCACACAATACATCCAGTAAAGGAATGATAACAAAAATTTACAAGGAACTCACACAACTCAACAAAAACAAAACCAATAACCCAGTCAAAAAATGGGCAGAAGAGCTAAAATGTCACTTCTCCAAAGAAGAAAAGCAAATGGCCAACAGATACATGAAAAAATGTTCAACATCACTTATAATCAAGGAAATGCAAATCAAAACCACTATGAGATACCACCTCACACCTGTGAGGATGGCACACATTAAAAATATAGGCAACAACAAATGCTGGAAAGGATGTGGAGAAAAAGGAACTCTTCTACACTGGTGGGGATGTGAACTGGTCCAAACACTATGGAAAGCTGTATGGCGATTCCTCAAACCGCTAAACAAGCTTCCATACAACCCAGCAATACCATTTTTGGGAATCTACCCAAAGGACACAAAAACACTAATCCAAAAGGATACATGCACCCGTATGTTCATTGCGGCACTGTTCACAATAGCAACCCAGATGTCCAAAAATAGATGATTGGATCAAGAAGATGTGGTACATACACACACTGGAATACTATTCAGCATCCAAAGAAGATAAATACATGCAATTTGCAGTGACATGATGCAATTAGAGGGGATCATACTCAGTGAAATGAGACAGAAACAAAGAGAAAAAATATTAAATGGTTTCACTTATAACAGGACTATAGGGAAACCAAATAGGAGACACTTGGGGGGGTGGGGGGAGGGGGAGGTTAAGGGCACAAAATGGAGTAGAAAAGGACACAAGGACACAAGGGACCACGGAGATGGATCATGGGTGAATTGGTGGTGGGTTACCCAAGGGGAATACAAAATGTAAATGATATAAATAACAATAAAATATATATTATTAATAAATTATTTCAAAACAAAATCTTATAAATATGTTATGGGGACAAAATTTAAAAAAATATATCAGATTGCTGTAAATCTGGTATGTAACACTCTGCTTGTCTGAATTGTAATCTTTAAAGTTCTCTCTCAAAAATATTTACTTCTGCATGGCTGTGATTTCAAGCAACAATCATGTTCAGTAGTCCACCAATAGTCATCACATTGGACATGGCAGACCTCACATGCTACCCCAATGTGTACTTGAACATCAGTTCCCGGTCAACATAATGTTGTATCATAGATGTGCATGTTTTCTACCCTTTTCCCTCCCCTGGATTTAACCTGAATAAAGGTGACAAAAGAAGTCAAAGGGAACCATTTATTAACTTATTACGGTACTCTAGCTAAACACAGATAATATTAATGCTGGGATGTTAAGGATAAAGAGGCAGTCTCAAACTACTATACCCAATATACATTTACAGTATACCCCTTCTTTACTATCAGTCAACTATATGATCAAATCATTTTAATATGACTCCTTCTTATTAAAATACAAACCACTTTAAAATTTCATATCATGATTGGCAACAACTAAAATGATGTAGGTAGGGTACTTGAGTGACAGCATCTGAGCCAATTGCAGCATATTTATTGGTGTGAACATCCTTTTTCACACAGGTCCATGTGTTTTTTGTTTTGTTTTTTTTTTTGTAAAGAAAAGGAAGGTTTTGCTTTTTAGTCTATATGAATCCTTTCATACAAGTAATTGTTAAACTGTGTAAAAATATTATGCTAAACTGTAACCACAAGTCCTAAAGTGTATATTAAAAATTTCAATTAAATTGACACAAGAAATTATGAAAGAGTACAATGATGATATAAAAGTTAGTGAATTGTTAGGAGACTTTAGTTGTCCTACACAGGTCATTAGCAAACTCTAAGTAATTATGAAGTAACATTTCCCAACTTGTTACAATATTTTTTAAAACTGTATCATTTTAATGCCAATTAAAATAAAATTCTCTCAACATCATTTTGTTGAGGTAACATCTGTATCAACATAGTATTTGATTTAGGGGAGTAGGTTAACACCTACTCAAATATATGTCACTCATCACCAAAGAACCCACTATCCTTTACCATAGACTACTGGCCTTTTTCCCCCTTTGCTCTCAGCCCATTCTTCTCCCTCTAGTAGCCTCAATTCTTCAGCTATATTTGCAGGGTTTGCATTAGTTTAATTTTGTCAATTCCTTTTTCCCCAATTAATTAATTAATTAATTTTTAACTGAGGTAACATTGGAGTATTCCCTTCAGGTATTACCAAATAGTGCACCAACCACCAATTCACTTGTACTCCATTACCACGGACCATTAATGCCTCCCTCTCTCCCTCCCTGTTCTTTTAGCTCCCCCACCTATATTTCACATATAAGTGAAATCATCCTGTGATACACACATATGTATTTCACGGGACATGGGGGAAAACAAGATAAGTTGTATAATAAATATAATACCCAGAGCTAAGAAAAGGAAGAATAGAAAGACTACCATCAGATTCTGTTTTAACATTTTAAAACAATCTCAAGGGTCTAACACCAACAAGAGCTTGTAATTTGGGGACTGTATTCATTAACATATTAATAGATTAAAAACAGAATCTGTCAACCACATGAGAGTTAGCTACCTATGGAAACTATGATGCAGATGGGTCTCTAAATTATAGATCTTCATTCTCTTCACGCACTAATACAAGTTCTGAGATAAGCCTAGTGAAACTGTCAATTCTAATAGTGAGTCTTCCTATCACAAAAATGTATATGTCCATTTATTTTGGCTTGGTGATGTTAACTGTTAAAATTATTATTTTTTGGCAATATATACACAGAAATCATGTGACTATATTTTGCCTTCACATATAGTTGTGCCATTAGGGGGAAAACATGTACTAGTCATACTGAAGTAATAATTGTATTTCATACAACATAGTTCATGTTATAAATTAATAACTACCAGTCTATAATAGCTGTATTTTAGTTGTGATTTCTCCAAAAGGATGTTTTAAATCCTCACCCCAGTACTAAGTGGAGGTCACATCAAACTAGTATGGGCCCTAATTCAAAGTCCCTGGTATTCTTTTAAGAAGAGAATATTTAGACATAAATAAACACAGACACCTAGAAAAGAACAACATGTGGTGCCAGAGCAGAGACTGGTGTGACCCCTCTACAAAGGAAGAAACACAAAGGACTCCTGGCAACCACCAGGAACTAGGAGAAAGGCATGGAAAGGATACTTGCTCAGAGCTTTCTGGAAGAAGAGTTTTTGGAATTTTGCTGACACCTTGATTTCAAACTTCTAGTCTCCTGTACTCTGACAGTAATTTTTGTTGTTTTAATCACCTATGCTGTGGTACTATATTATGGAAGCCCTAAGAAACTAGTACAATAGTCAAAGGCAACACTTTATTTCTCCACATGACCAGGAACTTTAAAAGAAAGATTTTTTTTTCCAGAAAAAAAATTTATTTGTTGGTTTCAGTTTATATTATGAGGTCCACCTCCCCAAAAGTGTCAGATAAGCTTTTCTCAATAAGCCTAGAGTAGTCTTCTTGTCAACTAGATATGGGAACTGGAAGTTGAGTGAAGGCCCTGTGAACCTTTGGAGATCCATCAGCATTTACTTACATAATGCAGAATGTTTTATATTGACAGCAATGAGGGTCTTGAAGGTAAGGAGAAATTTCTGTTGCTATTTAAGTCTTTTACCTTCTCTAATAGAAGAGATCATCACTCCCATGCTTCTCCCCTTTCTTTATCAAAGAAGCAATCACTGCTCTCCCTTTTATATCTAAAATAAAAGTTAGGATGTCTCACCCAATCATAGGCTTATCAGTAAATATGTTCTCTCTATCTAAGAATCTCATCTTTCTTTCAGAGTAAAGATTCTGTCATATGAAGTCTTCCTTTCTCTGTCCTTGATGGCTCAGCTCCCAAAATGAAGGATAAATATTCCTGGTCCAGTTCATTATTCCTTAGAATTTGTAAACAAATTTATTGATTGTTTTTCCTTTGCTAATGCATCTGTTGCTATTTTGATTACATGTGCAGTCCCAGGAGAACCCAGAAGGGGATGAGATGATTCCTTTTGTGCCTCAACAATACATACTATATCAAACACCTCTAGTGATGCTTTTCTTCTGCAGTAATTTTGGAAGCACTTTAAAGAAGACTCATGAAAATCTTAACCTATCTGATTGACTACTTCTATTTAAAGAATTTGACATTTTCATAGTTGATCACTAGTAGCTGCTGTTATGATATACTTATTATCTTGGATGCTATGTGTATATCACTTGAAAACAACCTCAACTCTTGTTGAAGTAAGAAATAATTCATATAGTTACATTCAAACCAGGAACTGATTCTTAGCACAGCAGAGCAATAAGTGTGTGAATGTGTGTGTGTGTGTGTGTGTGTGTTGTAAAAGCTATTATATGAGATATAAGAGAAATGTTCCAATGTGTTTTTTATTTCAGTTCTTTATCGACTAAAATTGAGTTATTATTGTTGTTTCAGTAAAAAAAAAATGATTAAATATATCATCAATAAAAGCTAAATGAACAAGGTGAATTGATCTATAGGAGCATCTAAATCTTTCTGGGGATCTATCTAAGTCTAAAAAGAGCACCCTTTGATAGGTAACAGCAGGGGATTAAAGACTGAAACAGTTTACTGCAGGCTATGAATGACCTGATCCCTTAATCCATCTGTCTTTTTATATGAGAATGCTATGCTAATTAGCTACGTAAATTGTTTCCTGATGACATTAATTTTGTGCCTTTTTGTTATTCTGGGGCTTGACTTTCACTATGATAAAAATATACTATGGGACATTTCCAATTTAGATGGTTCTGATCCTGATAAATTCTAACACAGAAGCAATGTTGTAGGCAAATATGCATAAAGAGTAAACTTAATCAATTCCAGGGATAGACTTAGAGGACTTTGACTTCCTATATAATCGTTTCCTTTAGCTTCTAAAGCATTACATTAACACACTTGAAATGTTGAAACATAATTCAAGGAGAACTTTTGGCAAATGCTATTTTCATTGCCCATTTTCTTTGGAGAAAATCAAGACTTGAATATTAACATCGAGAAAGTAATGGAACTGATAGTCGTGATGTGAAATCTTATTAGTAAACAAGAGCTGCATCTGAAAAAATATTGTCATTAAAAGCTATGTAGTAGTTAATTGAGTTTGATATGAAATTTAGTGCTGGAAAGTTAATGACTAATGCAGCTATTTCACAGAGCTTGGTTATTGCAGGCTCCATAATGATCTTTTGCTTTGGAGCAACAATGAAATTAACCTCTCTTTTGTCCTGCAGGTGTTGTGTTCTGATAATGCATATCCCTTACAAGTTTGGGTAAATTATTTGCTTTGCATATAAATTAATCCCAAAGCCAAATCAATGCTAGAATAATAAAAATGTAGAAAACATTTTTATTCTAAGAAAAAAAAGATTCATAGCAAAGCATATCAATATCCTAGATTCAGTTCTCTTTTCAGATGAATGAATTTAAAAATAGATGCATAGGAGAAAGAATTAAAAAAACTAAGAGTGAGAAGGGAGAATGACTTTGAAAAATAAAACATTTCACTTTTTTTTACATTCATTAAAATGAAGATAATTGAGAATCAATATAATTTGCTTTATAGTAAAATAAGACGGTATTCATTCAATAATTCTTAAATGACATCCTTTAAATTCTTCTTGTTTAGGTATTTTCCCTTAGTTCAACACAAATTTCAAAATGTGAAACATTACAGTTAGACAGTAAAAACTGAAATTTCACTTACATGCAATGGGTTAATTATAGCTCACCTCACTACCACAAGAACTTTTCTCTTTAGAAATGATAGTTACATTCCCATTATTTTTATGTTCCTCAAAATTCAGAGGTGAACTCATTAGTGATCTAGTAAATGTTTCATATTGTGTCATGCAACATCAAGTATATAAAGTCTTGTGAATTAGAAGAGACAAGTTAGCACTAATGTGTTTACCACTGAATATTGATTTAAGAAAGTATTGGTAATATTTGGATGGTAAAATGGGAACAACTTGACATGAATATTTTGTGTAGTGATATATTTAGTCCTTCATGTTTACTTCTGTTTATTTTAACTGATTTAGGAATAATGCTGTTTTGTTCACTCCAAAACATTTTTATTCTCTTCTCTTTTAGTTGAGCATTGGGTATAGCTTTGATTTTCTTGGTTATTAGCCATTGGGTTCAACTTTCATTCTTTGTTTCTAAATTCCAAAAGCAAAGTGGAATCTAAAGTGCAATAATAATCATAAATAATTTATAGAATGCCCATCTCCAAAACAAAATCAAGGATGCTACAGACAATAATAAGCCCGCATTAAACCAACTGGGCAATGTGCCCAGAAAATCTGCCAAGTACACACAATAGGCAACAAAATAGCTTGCATGTGTGTGAGGAGAAATAAGTAATGAAAAACAATGCATGAAAGACTTGCAAACAGAATATCTAGGGAATTAACAGATTTCCAAACTTCCATAGGAAACAAAAATATTTTCAAGTCCTTTCTGCTGGGTTTATTGTCTTTCAAAAGAGATTTAATCACATTGACTACATTCCAAAATTTTCAGATTTACTAGGTGTAACAGAATATTTTAGGTTTTGCAAGCTACCAAGTGTTAAGTCCCGGGGTCACAGTGTAGTTAAAGGTTTGTGAAGTTTTACATTATTGGGAATGATGTAAACCAAGTTGTTCTTTTCCCCTGTATGATTTATTGAAACTGCCAGCACTCTACTTGGGGTAGCAGGCAATTATGACATGGCAAACAAAGAGTCTCATGTATGTGTTTTATCACCTCATAAAACAGCACCTGCCTTTCTTAGGTAAAGTCTCTGCTGGCAAATTGAAACAGGAAAATACTCACATGAACTAAAGAAATCCATGGAAGTTAGTTTATGAAAATAGTGCCTGTGGCTTCATTTAGATGGACTTTCACAGGTAGTAGGTCCGAAGAGCAATGTCAAAAATATTTTCTTTCAGAGGGAGAATTCTTTCCAAATTTAATTCTATGCATGTTAGAGAGCTGAACACTAATTTGTTTGCCATTAACTTATGAAACACTACTTAGGTATGTACAACTCTGCTGTAATTGGCAACAGGGCAACCACAAATGTACATTTACTTTTGCTATATAGCCAAATTTGGAGAGAAAGAAATGAAAAATTCTTTAAATGGGAATAAGAAGTTAACACAATTATTTAATTGTACTCATATTGTAAGAGGGTGGTCCCCAGGAAAAAGGAAGAGTTCCAGGTCCCCTGCCCCACCCAAGGGAGGGTGGAGCTGAGCAGGACAGATAAGAAGTTGGAGGAGAGAGAGGGACTGGAGAAGGAAGGAAGCGGAATGGAGAGCCAGAAAAGGCACAAGGAGCAGAGAGGCATGTAAAGAAGCTGCACTGGCCTGGACTGATTGAAATAGATGTGGGTGAGAGACCCGTGGGGAGGTTAACAATGGCAATGTTGAGCTGGATTTTGATTTTGTTTTTTTCCTCCCAGAACTGTCTGGCTGTTTCTGAGCCATTTCTATGGGTCCCTGCTGAAAGGTGCCTTACATTTGTGGCAGGCTTTCGGGTGTTGCTTTGGGCCAATCCCTTTTGGGTGCACTTTTTTCCATGAGGGGATGGGTGACTTTGGGTGCCTGATTTAAAACTATATTCTCTGTCTTTTCTAATTCTATTAAAGTTTCTTTCCATTAAAGGTCTTATATGTTTTGTGTTGATACGGCGGATGGCGGAACCTATTTTCAGTGGGCAGGTTTAGGGGTTCCAGAGTACCCCTTTCCCTGCCCTGTAACAATGTAAGTAATGTAGAGTTTTAGGAACATATTGGATACTCTAGTTCTCAACCAATGACCAAGAATAGTAATAGTATAAATCGGAAAATGAATCAAGTAAATTAATTACCTTTTTGGCATATTTCTATTTTTTCTGAAGTGATATTCAGTGAAATGATAATTTTATTTGGCAAATTGCAACCTAGATATCAGAGATAATATAATCTGAATAAAATTTTGACACTAAGAGAATAATTTTTACTCCATAATACTTTAATTACTTATAAAGAATGTCTGCCACTAAAACTTATTTTCATATAAAATATAATGACCCTTGTGCCAACTTGCCTTATATTGACAAAAGTATTTACATATGAAATTATGAAAATATTTGAACATAAAATTGGCAACTTTATGGTAATTACTCCATAATTAAATACGTTTTTTTCTAATGGTATGTTTGTCCTAGTAGTGGAAGGACAGAAAGACTGGAGGTAAATATCTCACTAGTGGGATAGTATGCCCACTGTCCAAAAATTTACTTCTCTTATTGACTCAATTCATTATGATGGCATACTTTTGTCACTTAGTGGTATACATGTTTGAATACCTCTAGATGAGTACAAAAATGATAGAGCTATTGTTTTTGAAGAAAAGTATGGAAAGGTATGTAAAATGTAAAGTATACAATAGACTATTAAAATATGTTTTTGTTATTTTAAAATGCATTGTTTGATCACTCAAATGTGGCACTGCTTCTTGGAGAAAACTAAATATCCTAATACTATAAATGAATTTAGTTATGATAATTGAATTAAATGGATTTAATTTTTTTGTTGTTTGTTTTACGAAGTGACATATGAGATATAGTTCAGGTCATTTTTTCTAACTCCACTGGGCCAATGTTTAGTGTCTGACATTCACAACACAAAAAATTACATTCTGAGGATGATTGTTGCAAATGATGGGAAATGAAATCCTTTATATGACATTATTTTGAAAGCATGAAGCAAGTCCCATGTAAACTATAGCGTAAATACATTCCCTTCCAAGATTGTGTATACTACTTACCTATGTTCATCTATTTCTACCCCTTGTCAAATTTTCTCTTCCATTCATTCAATATTAATTGAATACCAGGTATGTCCTAGTAATCAATGATAAATAACATTCATGACTTAATGAGCTTATGGTCAGACACTAAATAAAGAACAGAAACCAAGCTAAATATAGCCAATTTTTAGTTATTAAGAACAAGGAGTGATTTAAAAAAAAAAAAAAAACAGGTACAACATCTAACTTATTTTTTGCAGAATTAAAGAAAGCCTACTTTTGAAAAACAACTTCTAATTAGAGTTGTAAAGCACAAATAAGAGTTAACTAGAAAAAGAAAGAACATTCCAGGTATTGAAAGGGCTTGTTCAAGAACCAGGGGAGAGATTATGGAAATTTCAGTAATTTACATTGTTGATTTTGTTTAATATTTAGAAATTAGTATCATATATCCCATAGAACAATTCAGATTAATAACTTTGAGACATGTAATCCTGGTTTTGTGAGTTATTGATAAGTACTACTCAAACTAAATTGGAGGTGTTCAGTGTCCATGCGTATTTAGGAATTACATGTGCTTCCTAAAAATTTAGTTAATTTTTTCCTGTATATTTTCTCTTTAATAAACAAATATTTTATGTAAATCTCTAGAAAATATTAATAGTAACCTATACTTTCTAAAATCATGTGACCAAGAAACCCTTTATACATGGAATAACACAACTCGTTTCCTAGGAATATCATTTTTGAGAAATGCTGCACTAAATATATGGTGATATGAGGTTTTTCTTCTTTTAATTTATTATAATTTCTGATTAAGATAAAATTGGTTTATAGCACTATGTATCATTCAGAAATAGAGGATCCAATTGCTTCAGGTATATGCCACCATAATACATCCACTACCAAGGCACCAATAGTCCTACACCATTGCACATTTTGCCCTTTTTTTCTCTAGTCTCCCATCCCCATGGTAGACTCAGTTTTACAGTCAGAATTTTAGAATTTGTTTTTGGTTTGGTCTTGACTGTCTCTGTTTTGTTTCTTTATATTCCACATATAAGTGAAACCATACAGTATTTGTCTTTCTCCTTCTAATTTCTTTCACTTAGCATAATTAGTTCCAGTCCATCCACATTGTCACAAGTGTTAATTTCACCTTCTTTTATTGTTGAGTAGTATTTCATTGTGCACATACCACATATATATTTTTTAAATACTTATTTATTTATGCATACAAACTGGAGTACAGGCCAGAGGCGTGGGGCAGCAAGAAGGCTCACCAGAGACAGGTGGGGAGCAGAACAGGCAGATAGATGGAAACATACTGCTGAAGGGAGCAGCAGGTGAGGCAGGCGAGGTCTGCCTGCCGTGCCATATGGAATCTCCCCAGCCGGGCTTCGAACTTGCATCACTGCTGCCGACAACTCCATAGAGCAGCGCTTAACCACTGCACCACCAGGGAGGCCCAGCATACAACACATTTTTAATCTGCTCATTTGCCCTTGGGTACACAGATTGTTTCCCCAACTTGACTATAGTAAATAGTGGTGCAATGGACTTGGAATGCATGTATCCCTTTGAACAACATTCTCTGAGTAGATACAATAGCTAGATTATATGGTAGGTCTATTTTTAGTATTTTGATAAATCTCTGTGCTGTTTTCCTTAGGGCCTGGATCTGATTGCATTCCCACCAACAGTATTGGGGGTTCCAGTTTTCTCTACCTCCTCATCAACAAATAATTGTTTTTGGTATTTCTGATATGGACCATTCTCACAGGTGTGAAGTGATATCTCATTGTGGTTTTGATTTGCATACTCCTGATGACAAGTGATGGTGAACATTTTTTTTACATGCCTGTTGACCATCTGTATGTCATCTTTGGAGAAGTGTCTATTTAGCTCTTTTACCCATTTTTTGATTGGGTTATTTGTTTTCTTTTTGGTGTTCTGTTTTGTTTCTTTTTGTCGAGTTGTATGAGCTATTTTTATAGATGTTGGATATCAGCCCTTTGTCAGATGTATGGTATGCAAGTGTTTTTCCTACTCAGTAGGGTATCTTTTCATTTAATGATAGTTTATTTGTCTATACAGAAACTTTCTAATTACGTCATCCCATTTGTTATATATATATATATATATATATATATATATATATATATATATATATATATATATTTTGCTGTTGGCGATGAATCACAAAGGCATAATTGAAGCCAATGTTGTGGAGTATTTTGCCTAGTTTTCATCTATGTATTTTATGGTTTCACACTTTACATTCTAGTCTTTAATTCATTTTCACTTCATTTTTTCTGTAAAAGTGTGAGATAGTGATGTAGTTTCAGTCTTTTGCGTGTGACTGTTCAGCTTTCCCAAAATTACACTGGTCAACAAAGTTTTACAAAGTCCATATCACTGAAATAAAATTAGTCATTTCCTATTAATTTGTATGTGCTAAACACGAATATGACAAATTCTAATTTTGGCTCTAGTTTTTTTGTAATCTGCAATAAATGGATGTTTACATCATGAAATGCATGCCAACAGTAATAGACCTATGGTTAATACCTGTAAAAAATCAACTCATAGACTACTTCTTAGATTTCTTCGCTTGTCTCTTGGAGAGCTGTTCAGGAGCATCTCTGGGGAGTGTCTAGCAATAGTCAGCCAGCATTGTAGTGGACCATTTTCCCTGGTATCTTTGTTCCATTGATGTGGTATCTTGATGGAAACATTTGCCATGTTCATCACTAACCATACCAGTTTTCAGGGAAGAAATCCAGATGGGAATGAAGGAAGTGGATCTTTAGAGACATATTGCAGCCAAGTTTCTGATACTGCATCAGCATGTCTTCTACTAGTTCCTTGTAGTTTTCTGCCCTAACATTCCCAAGAAAGTTTGTAGACACTAGGCAAAAAGCATTCCAAAAAGCATCACCCTGCAGCAAGTCGTTGAACTGGTCATCTCAATGCAAATGGAATGTTTGGGTAGACTATTCTTGAATTCTTTTGCTTTGTTATTCTGCTGGAAAGAGGAGGAACCAAGCAGAAGTAACAGTCTTGTATGTGGTTGCTTGGCTCTCTCCATACCATGGGGACTGCAAACGGCATTGATGGTCTTTTGCCATTTAATCACTATGAAAGCTGTTTTGGACATGTAGTATAGCATATATGCAGGGCCCAAGGCTTATCTTGGTCACCAACCTTGCATCTGAAGTAAAGATGATAAGTCTTCTTCACTTGAGAAGTGATACTTTTCTTCTGGCTGGCAAATGTCACTTCCCCACAAATAGAGCAGAAATTGTCCACGCTATTAACACATTTCCGAGGCATTACTGTTCTGTATTGTGCCGAAATGGATAAAATAATAACAGTTCTATGGAACAGTAGCTTAGACTGTCTCGCACAAAGTCTGAAATATTTTCAATTCTCAACCTTTCTGACAGGGCTTTCTACAGTGCACAGCTGATGTCAGCTTACTTCAGCAGCTGCCTGGCAGTAGTATCGCACTGCGTCAGAAAATGATGCAATCAACTCTGGATGATGTGTACATGATGGTATTATGCAATGCGATGAAATATAACATCATTCTAGGCTGACTGAGGATGCTGTTGCTGTCCTACTGGATAAATTTACACAATGAAACATATAAAATGAATTATATGAAATATCTTCAAAATGAGAGCTAATAAAAAATTTTCAGGGTTATATTCAGGTTCAGCACACCAAGATACTACAGATTAGGGCCTTTTTAAGTCAGTCATGATCTTACTGTTGACCAGTGTTATTTGTTGAAGAGACTTTCCATTCTCCCATGTACTCTCCAGTCTCATTTGTCATAGACTAACTATCCATATATGTGTCAATTTATATCTGGGGTCTCAATTTGATTTCATTGGTCTGTGTGTCTCTTTTGTGTGTGTGTGTGTGTGTGTGTGTGTGTGTGTGTGTGTTTTTCCTTGTACCACAGTGTTTTGATTATTTTGTAGTATAGTTTGGAGCCCAGAATGTGATACTACCATTCTTCATTTTGTCAGGATTGGTTTGGTTATTTGGAGTCTTTTTTGGTTTCATACGACTTTCAGTAATGTTCTCTTTCTTTGAAGAAAGCCATTGAAGCTTTGGTAGGGATTTCATTGAATCTTTATATTGCTTTAGGTAAAGTAGTCATTTTAATCATGTTAATTCTTCTAATTCATGAACAGGGAATATCTTTTCAGTTTTTTTGGTATGTGTTTTCTATTTAACAATGATGTATAGTTTTCATTGTATAGGTCTTTCACTTCCTTTGTAAAATTTACTCCCAAGTACTTAATTATTTTTAATGCAATTGTAAATGGGATTGTTTTCTTGATTTTTTTCTCTGCTCATTGTCTGCATGCAGGAATGAAAATAATTTTTGTAAGTTGATTTTGCAACCTACCATTTTACTATACTGATTTACTGATTTACTATTTCAATCCTTTTTTTTTTTTTTAGTGAAGTCTTTACAGTTTACCATGTATATTGTTACATCACCTGCAAATAGTGATGATTTTACTTCTTCTTTCAAATTTGGATACCTTTTATATCGTTCTCTTGTCTGACTGCTCTAGCTCAGACTTCCAATACTATGTTGAATGGTAATTTTTAAATTAAGTTCTATATAGCAGATATCACTCTACAATATGGCAGAAATATAAAATTTTATAGAGATTTGCACTGAGAACCAGCAAATTCTATTCCACCAAAATATATATTCAGCCGGAACCCCATCTGACCTTATTTGTAATAAGGATCTCTGAAGATGTCATTAAGGTTAGCATCTAGGGTGCAATCACCCTGGATTATGATGAGTTTTTAATTTAATGAGTAGTCCTACATTCAATTGTGACTGTTTTTATAAGACAGAAGAAACAGAAATACCATGTGAAAACTGAGGCAGAGATTTAAGTGGTGTTTCTTTAAAGGAACACCCAGAATTGCTGACAGCAGAAAAATGGCTTTTCCTTGTGTCTCTGGTAGGAACTAACATTGCAAAAATTTAACACATCAGATGCCTGGCTTTCAAAACCTCAAGAGAATAAATTTCTGTTATTTTAAGTCACCAATATTGTGGTAGTTTGTTATGACATCTATAAGAACTAATTACAAGAATATATTGCATTTAGAACAATTTTAATTTAAAACGTTTAATCTTAAAACATATTGTTAAAAATGGTCCCTAATAAATTATGATAGCTTATAAATTATTATCCTTGAAGTGTCCTCTCAATCTGTACAAAGGTTAGACTTATGAGTTACTTGGACCAAGAGAATGCAGCAGAAGGGACATTATACAAATTGGGTGAATTGGTGGTGGGCTACCCAAGGGGAATACAAAATGTAAAAGACATAAATAGCAATAAAAATATATTAAAAAAAAAAAGAAAGGCGAAAGAGGATTTATAGCATCTATTACTCGCTCTTAGACCTAATCCACTATGCAAAGACAACCACGATTTCCTTGAGAATTAAAGGCCCTTTGGTGGAAAAGGCCAAAGAGAATGAAAGACCAGGAAGACAGAAAGGAGATCCTGGTTAGCTTCCAGTCATTCCACCCTGACATATGAATGCGATCATCTTATATTCTCTAGACCCAGTAGAGCTCCCTGCTGGATACAAACACATGGGAAAACCTAGCCAACACCATCTGGAGGAGGGACCAGTCACATAGCTGAGTCCAACCCAGATTGCAGAATTGTGAATAGATCAGTACTTATTGTTTAGTTGTTTTAAGCTGCTGTTTTGGAGTGGCTTGTTGAGGAGCAATAGAGAACTGTAATCATCTAGTACTATCTCCATGTGTTTATTTTTAAAACAAGAATGACAAAACGTATTATGGCTAGAATGTCAGTTGATATGCTATAGCAAAAACAGGTCTGACTTCTCATCAATCAAAAATTTCCATCAACTCGTCTATAGCTTTTTCAATCCTGTCTTCTATTAACTTTAAATCTCTGTGGGGAAAATGCAACCTACCTGTAAGTAAAAAGATACTACTGCTTATGAACACACAAAGAGGAAGTTAAAGTTATATTAAAATTATGTGGAAGTATAGTCAGAATGCAAAGAGCTGAATTTAGCATGTTTTATTCTCAGCTTTTATGAGAAACAAATGACAACCTAATCTCTAAAATTTATTTCAAAATGTCTCCTCATAGTGCAACACAGAGTAAAAAGCCTTTCTTATTTTATCACCTTTTTTCCTTCAAGTCATTGCAGAAAATTGATATTGATAATGACCCAGTGTGATCTTGAAATGGCATAGGATATTGATAATTCAATTTTGATCAGTTATGGTTTTAAACATTTGACTATATATCTATTTTTTAATTTGCAAACCATAGCAAATGTATAGTTAACCATCAGATGATCAGACATCATGCTATCATGTGCAAAGTATTTCAGTCATTGCTAGACACAATCTGCTTAAAATATACAAGTGACAACTGATTATTGCACAGATGAATGAATTCTAATAAAAAATCAGTTATTCAAAATCAAACACACACACTTTTGTGCATGTATTCCTATGGCATGTGAGAGACTGTCAGAGTAAAATTAAGTATGTAACTAAAGGACTATATTAGAATTCTTGTGGCAAATAAGTTAACAGAGGAATAGAGGGATCTTGGTAACTTAATCTTGTTTCTTGTGGAGAAAATTTCTCTGAGCTAATCTTTCCTATTACATGAAGCATATGATGATTATATTTATTGTCAGTGGACACATAAATGGTATATTGCATGGAGGGAAGATAAAATAATCCTTATTTTTATTTAATTTCTATATTAGAAAGTTGGGTAGACTAGTGTAAAATTAATATTCTGAATAAATTATAATGTGCTACTTTTGGTTTGTTTTACATTTTCTTTCCTTTATGTATTTGAATCATTTCTTCTTCTTCATATCTGCTCTTTCACCTTCCTTCATCTTCTTCCTCGTTGACCCCCAGTCTTCTTCCTTCCCCCCTCTCTCCTCTACTTGCCGCCTCAATTTCCTTGAGCTTTCCCTTTCTTTTCTGCCTCTGCCTCCTCACTCTCTCTTCATTCTCTTTCCCTTCATTTGCTTTCATTATGAAATATAATATACAATCAGAAAATCCATTCATATATTGTCACTTTTCCCAAAGAACCGGGATCTAACTTAATGCTACTTCTTTTTCTTCTTCCTTTTCTTCCTTTTCTCTTTTGTTTTCCTTTTTTTTTGTTTTTAATGGAGGCTACAGCTATGATTGTTATTCAATGTATGTATGATTCTTAAAGACAAAGATCAATTTTAAGAATTCCTAAGAAAGAAACAGCAGAATATTTTACAAACAAAACTACTATACACACACACACATACATATATGTATGTAAATAATAACTACTTAATGTAATCATATTATACCTAGGTTTCTTTCATCCCTTGCAACATTTTTATCTGACATATTCTCTGCTATTTCTAAGTTCAACGTCCTGCAGCAAGGCAGCAAGCGGTGCCAGCAATACCGAATACTTTCAATTAGTAGTTCTGCACTTCTCTGGTCGCTAAGCAACTGACCTATGGTGAGGAATACATAATGATCTGCATAGACACCTCAGAGTGGTTAAAGTATAGGCTTCACAAGTTTCATATGCTCTCTTGTGTTAGTACTACAGTAAATAAACGTATGGCAATATTTGTATTAGTTTACTATAACAAATTTAAAGGTTAACATAAGCTCTGCACAAAGACAGTAATAAATTGACACAAATATTGTACTTGCCTTTCATATAGGTCATTATATTGTCTATACAGGAAACAAGTAATCAGTTTAATATATTATTAAATATTTGTATTCTAACCACTGGGAAAGGCAGAATTCAGTACATAGTAGAAATGGCTGGGAGAGCCAAGGAGAAGAAAACCAGACAAAAATGGGGTAAGCTAAAAGCACGAACAAAATGAAAATTACAAATGAAAACCTTTATGTCTGATATAGACATAAGTGCTTAACGGAAAGTCTTCATCTGTGTTCAAAAAAAGTGAGAGACATATCAGCTAGAATCAGCAGAAAAGACTTTGGCACTTGACCCTTAGATACTTTTCATTCTATTCACCTACCATATTGTTATTGGTTTTTATTCCATTGACTACTGCATACACTGACTCATTGAAACTACTCAAAAGAGAGGAGAGATTGTATCTCCTTTTTTTTTTTTTAAATGTGCAAGATGATGCAGGACCCAGATTGCAGAGGGCCTTTATTTATTTATTTTATTTATTTATGTACACAAGCTGGGGTACAGGCCAGAGGCGTGGGGCGGCGAGAGGGTTCACCAGAGACAGAGTGGGGAGCAGAACAGGCAGATCAGAAATACACTGCTGAGGGGAGCAGCGGGCGAGGCAAGAGAGGTCTGCTGCACCTTGTGGGATTCTCCCTGGCCGGGTGTCGAACTCGCTGCCAACAGCTCCACAGCGCATCGCTCAACCGCTGCGCCACCAGGGAGGCCTTAACAAGCTACTTTAGAAGAGTAGAATAATTTTCTTCTATACAGTATAGAATTTTTGATATATTTTAAAGAAATGAAAAAAAAACAATTGTTGAAATTTATTTTCTCATAATGTGTAAGTGCAGTCTCAGTAGTACCAATATAACCAATGATAATGCTAGCACATATTCAAATTTGGTGGGGGGGGCATGAAAATTTAGTGGTAAAAAGCAACAGATAACTAATATTTCATGTTGAGCAATGAAAAGCACATGAGATTTTAAATAGGACTTTCATTATTTTTGATGATGCATTCTATACATGTTAAGTTCTTTTAACATAATGACGAGAACTAAACTTTCAGTTTCTCTTTTAAAGAACACCCTGAATGCATCTATAAGAATAAATATAAACATACATCATAATTTACTGACATATCTTTAGAGGGATCTATAAAATATATATTATTATGAAAAGTTATTCTGTTTGGTAATGTGTAGCAACCTGCCCCAATATTTGCCTGGTTGGTAATAGAGAAGGTCAAGTGGGAATGCAGGGTTTTCCTACCAATTGGTAAGAAACCAATTGGCAACAATGTGGCCCTCTCCTTCCCTATCACAGTGGTGTCACCAAGTGAGAAAATGGAACTAGTCAGCACCATCCAATGATAAAAACTCCAAGGTCTCCTGGTACTTGCCCTCCCTTCTTGAAGGTCATACAGGGAACAAACCAAGAAGCTCTGTTCTCCAAAGGCAGTTTAGTTGTATACCTGAAGTTTCACACCCACAGTAACAAGGTAGCTTCTACTTTCATCCCATGTCATATCAGAGCTTTATTACATAAAGTGTAAATAAAATACATTGTATAACACAGCATCTCAAAGCACCTTGACTGAATGCATTGAACATTACTTTACATACCAAGAAGCAGAAAAACGTCATTTTGAATGAGATAGTACATGCCAACATGAAAATAGTACACAGACTAGCTATATCCAAAGGCTTTTAAAGCCACCATTCTACAATTAGTAACATGCTTGAATCAAATAAAACAAATGGAAGTTTTATATGAAGAAAGGGAGGATACAAAGAACAAAATAGAAAGTTTAAAACTGAAAACTATAATAACAATAAAAAAAGTTCTTGATATTCTTAATAACACACTGGACAGAGCAGAGGAAAAAGCCTGTGAACTTGAAAAACAGAATAATACAAGTAATCCCATCCAAGGAACAGAGAGATAATAAATTAAAAACAAACAAACAAAAAACAACAGAGCTTCAGAGACCAGTGGGGCTTGGCAACAAAATCTGAAAATCATGGTATCAACATCTCAGAAAGAAAGGAGGAAGAGAATGGGACTGAAAATATATTAGAAGAAATAATGACTAACATTCTTTAGAGTTTGGCAAAAGACATGTCTAAGATTCAAGTAACAAAAAAAAAAAAAACAAAGAAACATGTAACTTCAAAAAGAAAGCAGAGGAAAAAAATTGAAAGCAGAGGAAAAATTCTTGAAATCTTGAAAGCAGTGAAAGTAGAACAACACTTTGCCTACCGAGAAAGGGCAATTTGAATGGCAGTGTTCAGACCCATGAAGGTTAGAAGTAAGTGACACATTTTCCAGGTGTTGGAAGGTAAGAACCATCAGTTCAGAACCTTATATTGGGCAAAACTGGTTGTTCGGAAATGAAGGGAAATTAAAGATACTCTCAGAGAAAAACAAATTTATTGCCAGCAGACCTACCCAAAAGAATGGCTAAAGTTCTTGTAACAGAAATAAAATTATAAAAAACGGTATCTTAAATCATCAGGAAGGAAGAATAAGCAACCAAAAGAGCAAAAGTATTGGTAAGAGCAACAGATTTTCCTCTACTTTTGTGCTTTCTAAATTACATTGATGAGAAGCACAAAAACTTTAACAATATTATTTGAATCTCAATAAACATATAAAGGGTTTTTTTAAAAAAATATAAAGAGGTAAGTAAAGGGATTTTGCACTTCATTAGAAATGTTCAGTATATTGATAGTGGCAGTGGTTATAATAGTCTATACATTTGATGAAAATACACAGAGCTATAAATACACATTTTATAAATGTCAGTTTCTTGATTTTGATGTTGTGCTATCATTGCTATTACTGATTATCTCTTGCTGAGTGAATGCACTTTACGAACAAAAGCATTATAAAATGTAGCAATTTTAGATTTAAAATTATAAAAACATCTGTTAGGAGGGAGAATCAGATTTAGACAGGAGGCATGAGGATGAAAGAATTTACCAGAGACCTAGTGGAGAACAGAACAGGCAGATGTATTGAAATACACTGCTAAGAGTAGTAGGCAAGATAGGAAAGGTCTGCTATGTAGAAAGTGAGGTTTGTAAGGCTCTATTTATACTCTAGGCATCACTGACTGGTTAGGGTGACTAACTAGTCTTGGGTGTGTTCTGACTGATGATCTGAATTAACATAGAGGATCATCAGCTCTTTGGATCATCAGCTTAATGTTCAGGTTCTCATGGCATTTCCATCTACTTCTTTTATCCATTCAAGTCTCCCAAAGTTGCCTGCTGGGCAAGGAATGGGGGCTTGGGTTTTTAAATTTAACAATGGTACCATGACAATGTCGGTATTTATTTAAAAGTTTGAAGTCAAAATGGATCAGTTTCTGCTATCCTTATAGGAGATGGTCATTGTTCCATGCTTCTTTAATGAGAAAGTCAAGAAACAGGTGCATCTTTAATAGAGAATATTCATTTTAGTTGATGTTCATTAGTTAATATTCATTAGATAATACTGATGCATTACCATACCACTTAGGGAATGTGGAAATATTTAAAAGATGGCCTTTAAGATAATGATAGAATTATTGAGAACAATGGCAGAACTTGCTTTGAATTTTCTTCTGTATTTCAGTTCCATTTGCATCAATTCTAGAACTGTATAAAAGTTAAATTGTTTATATATTTATTTCCTTGTTTTATTGTAGACTAAAAGAGGACCTTAAAGAGGAAATTTTTAATGGCCTATTTTTTTAATTTTTTTGTAACTGAGGTAGTATGGGGGTACCCATATCAAATATAGACACCATAGTGCACCCACCACCAACTCACCATATTCACCAGCACAGACCTAAATGGCCTATTGTTAATAATGCCCTTCAAAATATTACATGACAACTGTGTTTGAAATTTCTGAGTATGTAATTTGAATTTATGTTATATAGAGAGATATATTCTCCAAAAGTACTATTATACAAATATGTAAAGCATTAATGCATGTATCTATCTCTCAAATAGAGTTAAATCTTCCTCTAGGTTCTCTCTCTCTCTCTCTCTCTCTCTCTCTCTTCCTTTCTCCCTCTCACCTAATTCACTCTTCAATTACAGGTATGGGGTAAATAAACATGCTGAAAGATAAGGATATTATACAGGTGTGTAAAAACCAAAATTCAATTGCCATAAATTAAAAAGTAAGGCATAAACTTTCACAAATGTTCATAAAATGAAATTATAATCTTGTGAAAAGTTTCCATTGTCATATATATGCAACAGACTAAATGGTCGCTGAAAGACATCAATGGTATTGCTTTATAAATATACCAATAAGAAATGATTTTGAGGGCCTCCCTGGTGGCGCAGCGGTTAAGCTCTGTGCTGTGGAGCTGTCAGCAGTGGCGATGCGAGTTCTACACCCGGTGGGGAGATTCCCACATGGCGTGGCAGACCTCTACTGCCTCACCCACAGCTCCCCTCAGCAGTGTATTTCCGTCGATCTGCCTGTTCTGCTCCCCACTCTGTCTCTGGTGAAACCTCTCGCCACCCCATGCCTCTGGTCTGTACCCCAGCTTGTATGCATAAATAAATAAATCTTTAAAAAAAATGATTTTGACAGATGTGGGAAATGGCTCAAGTTCAATGTATTTTCATGTATATAATTTTCCTTCAGTAGTGAGAGTTAGTTGTGTAGCATTTTGTGTGCTACCTTAAAAGTAGAACTCAGAACCAATACCTAACTCTTCTTTCATTTTTTCCTCTACATTCTGCAGTGACTCTAAAACCCAAATCCAATCAAGCTGCCTCTAACAAGATACCCCTGTATTACACATGCAAATGTTAAAGACATCAAATATAGCCTGAATTTCAGTAAGTCAGAGATGGTTATAAGGATGAAAAAATAGTATAAAAAGCACTTCTGACTAGTTATTTACATTGTATTAAAGATAATTACTGACTCCAAGAACAAACTTTTTAAGATATGGTCAGTTTTTACTTTTCAGCATATGTTCAGATTTTTCTTAAAGAGAGGATATAGCACATATGATTATGCTTGGAGTACAGTAGGTATTGCCAAATGAGATAACATCTGAGTGTACACTTTCATAACAGAAACTACAAAGCTGGAGATTTATATTATTTATCTATATATCAATAAACAGTTAAATTATAAATATTATAAAATGTGTTATTTTCTATTTTGTATGATTTTAATTTGGGAGTGAAGGCAAAAAAAAATCTATAAATAGTACAGTACTAAGTTCATGTTTACTTTTTCCTTAATAAATTTTGATATGTCAAGAGGATCAAATGTTGTGAATAACCAAATTGCCACCAAATGCAAGTACCTCCTTTCACTAGTAAAAGGAAAAAAGCCTTTATCAAAGTTAATGGGTGAAACAAAAACTATAAAATTGACTCTGTAAAATAAAAACAAGAATTTTGTAACTATATAGTTGCTTCTTACAATGCTAAAGTCAAAATAAAAACAGAAGTGAGCTATCTAAACCCGCTCCCAGTATTTGTGGGTCTGGAGAAGTACTTAAGTTTTGGCCCACACAACATATGTCTGAGTATTTAAAAGCCACAAATCAAATTTTAAAAGCGTTACATCAATCATTGTCTAGTAACTCACAATGACAAATATAACTTCATAACCACTTGGAAGACCAAGCTGGAATGCTGAATTCTTGGACTTCTTGAAATACCATAGTGGCATGTGGGGATTGAAAAGAGC
Source organism: Scalopus aquaticus (assembly GCA_004024925.1). NCBI lineage: Eukaryota > Metazoa > Chordata > Mammalia > Eulipotyphla > Talpidae > Scalopus > Scalopus aquaticus. Next base: position 80,172 of record PVIJ01005519.1, on the reverse strand, counting down.
ACGGCCCAGGCCTGAAGATTGTCTCCATTCTCTTCCCACCCTATTTCTGTCTTCCATGATGAAAGACTTCATACATATTCAAGAAGATATCACAACCTCTTTGCCAACTTCCACTCAGTTATCTCATTGGCTTGAGGTTACACCTACCATCCACCTTCAAGAGGATAGCATCGGGGAGGAGGATGTTTTAAAAGATCTTGAAAAGATCACTTTCATTGCTTTGTGGACAAGAATATGAGGCCACCCAGCATTAGAGCTATCCCTCCCTACTATTCATTTTTAAGTTGTAATCAAAGATATGAAGAACTCCTCTGTAACTGCTCATTTCTGGGGTACACATAAACCTGTGTAAATGAAATTTCACTGATAAAATTGAAGGCAGTGCAACAACACATAGTCACTCATGTTGAAGCTGGAAAGGGAATATTCCATATTTATAGAATAGATATGTATATAGTGCTTTTAACAGGTGTGTTGTGCAATCAAAAAAAGGATAGCACGTAGAGTCTTTATCCTTAGACAATTTATCATTCACCTCTGAACAAAAGAAACAGACATAAAAATGATAACTTGCAAAATATACAATGCAATATATACGGCACAATATATACAGTGCAATGTATATTACAAATCTTTTATAGAGGAATATACCATGGTGATTATGGTGATCAAAGAAAGATTAACAGAGGAAGTGAAATTTAAATGTGGTCTTTAGGAAAGGAATAGGAAGTAAAATATTAGAGATGATTTAAAAAACAAGGACAAATTTATGGTGAAGGGATAGAAACACATTCAGAAGTTTATAGAATGGGTAAGTTAGAGAACATAAATTGCTTCAGAATATTTGCAAATCTGATTAGAAATTAATGGTCAGGACAAATTAAGGAGGGTTTGGACTATTAGACTAAAAAATTTGGATATTATAGGATATTTATCCTCTAAATAAGTGGAATGATTAAAAATTATTGATAAAAAAATAAGACCACCCTAAAGAAATGATAGGTATATCTAAAAAGAAATCAGGAATACTATCATCTTCATCCTTCACCTTTTAAGTATAAGGGCCACAGTGAATGATGTTATGAAATCCATGGTAGAATGGATTGATTGATTTTCAAGATTATAAAAAACAGTAATGTAAGAAAGAAATTGATTGCAAATCCTACCAGCCTTTTTGCGTGAATCAGAAGACCTTAGAACAGAATTTAATAAAAATCACTGTCTTTTTCTCTATAACAAAGGTATTATTTACAATTGATGTCAAACTGTGAGGCCTTCAGTCCCACAGGAAAGGTATAAAACAGCAACTAAGTCTCAGAACAAAAACAGGGATCAGAGACATTCTTCTGGGGAGGAGGAGGGAGAGGGATCAAAACAGGGGAGAGAAGAGCACAAGGGACTATGGGGATGGTGCACAGGTGAAGTGGTGGTGGGAATTTTACAGAGACTACACCTGAGAGGAGAAAGCAAGCTATCACCAGCCACTACAGCAAGAGTTCAGTCCCAGCCAGGGAGCTAAGCCACACATGGAGCAGCAGACCTCTCCTATCTCAACTGCTGCTCCATTCAGCAGTGTATTTCAGTCACTCTGCCTGTTCTGCTCCCCACTCTGTCTCTGGTGAATCCTCTCACCCCCGAACCTCTGGTCAATGCTCCAGTTCTTGAATGCATAAATAAATAAATCTTTTAAAAATAGAAATAAAGAACTCACATATCTCTGTTTTCTATGTTAGAAAATCTGAAATTGTTTGATATTTCATTCAAGGAGTACATTTCTCTAGGAAAGCAGAATCTAGTCAACCTGTTGCTTCTGAATTGTGCAGTCCCATTAGTCTCCACAATATATGTGGCTCTATGTGAATCAATAGCATTTCAGGAAGGAAGTATGACATAATGGTTAAGAGTTTAGTCTCTAGTATCAGAAAAGGTACATTTAAATCCCACTTTGCCACTCCTTAACTGTGTAGAGTTGGATAAGTTAATTATCCCTCTTTTTCAAGTCTGCTCACCTCATATGTTGATAATGATAACAAATATGGATAATGATACAACATTATAATATTGGGGAGACCAAATGAGATAATGATTATAAATTAATTATACTTTTATCCCCAGCCTCATAGTAAATGTTCACTAAATGTTTTGTCACTTTTCTGTGACTTTTATTATTTCTGAAAGATCAGTCTGTGGAAGGTATGATAATGTATGGGGGAAAGAAATTTAATCATATGTTTTCATCATTTTGCAAAGTATCTATGGTTTAGCAGTCATTGAAAAAGTGTCTCTTTTTGTAAACTTTTCATCCTCCTTTCCTTTCTGCCTACATGAGAACCTATTTTTTGAGGAAAGCCATACTTAACTCACTGACCATAGAGATAAAATCTGTTTTTTCCCATTGAAGAAAGTAGAGAGCTTTTTTTGGTTTCTGAATTCTGCAATACAAGTAACAGCTCAGACTTACCCAGATTAGTATAACTATTCTCCCATCTTACAGTTTCCAAAAATTGTTGGACTCAAATTTGGAGGAAAAAATGTATGTGTTTTCAAATTCCAGTTTGTTTTTCTTTTCTTTCTTTTTTTTTTTTTTTTTAAAGATCTATTTATGCATACTGGAGCTGGGGTATAGGCCAGAGGTTGGGGCGGGAGGGAGGGTGAGAGGATTCACCAGAGATAGAGAGTGGGTTGCAGAACAGGCAGATTGTCTGAAACACACTGCTGAGGGGAAGAGCAGGTGATACAGGAGAGGTCTGCTGTGCCATATGGGTTAGCTCCCTGGCCAGGGATGGAACTCCTGCCACAGTGGCTGGTGATAGCTTGATTGCATTGACTTTAACCCCTGTATCATCAGGGAGGCCACTCTACTACTTTTTGTCTTCCTATCTCATTACTATTCCATTTTAAAATTTGATAGATAGGGCCTCCCTGGTATCGCAATGGGTTGGGTCTCAGCCTATGAAACTATCCACAGCCACTGCAGCACAAGTTAGATCCCCAGTCAGGGAGCTTCCCACATGGTACAGCAGACCTCTCCTGCCTCACCTGCTGCACCTCAGCAGTGTACCTCAGTAGATCTGCATGTTCTGCCCCACTCTGTCTCTGGTGAATCCTCTCACACCCCACACCTTTGGCCTATACCCCAGTTCTTGTATGCATAAATAAATAAATCTTTGAATTTGATACATAAAAGCATCCTAGGTATTCAGTTTTTATTACTAGTCTAATTCTCCATTTGTGCAATTACAAGCTTAGAAGAGAAGTTCAGATGGTTTTACTCAATTTATCACTAGTGTTTCATTTGCCAAGCTAGGTTGGTAACATTCTGCATTGCAGACTCCAAAGTGACTTTGAAGGAGTTGTGAATGGTGTCTTTTTAAATCCAATACCACTAAGATGTAAGTTCCATTTTGGAAGTAGTTTTTTTTTTTTCTCTCTGATATATTCTCACCACTTAGAAGTATACGCTGAAATTAGTGGGTACTCCATATTTTGAATGGACAAGTGAAAAAATGAATGCAAGGAAAAGAAATAGATACAATTGAAAAATCTCTGTCTCAGCTTATTTTGGTTTCCTTGCAACTCACTTTTCTGCTATTCTTTCTATTCCATTCACAGACATCATTGTAGTTCATAACTCCAGGAAATTCTTACAGCTTTTAATATTGATATATCAACTTTCCTTATTTCTGTGCCATTTTTAGGGTTATATTCATGAAAGGGAATACTTATTCTAGTTTTCCATCTTATCAATAAACCTTAGCTTAGTCTACTTTAGAATTTCATGGTATCTAAATCTCTCATATCTATTTTCATTAAAGTTATTCCCACTTATGAAAATTCCTTTGAATAACTTTACAACTTCAAGATTCTAATTATTTTTGATTATTCCAGGGTTTATATTTATATCCTATAGAATGGATCTATGTCGAATATCCTCCTTAGTCCATTTCTCTGAACTATCACATAAGTAGTCATAAAGTATCACCAATTTATAATTCCCAGATCCTAATTTCTAATGTGCCAAAATGGAATTTGTCAATTATTTTGCGATAAGAATACAAATATAAAAGTTATGAGCAGTAAACAAAATGTAACAAAAAACAGGAGTATGCTTGGACAATAAAAAAGTGGGATAGACTGGAAAATATTTCTGACTATCTGACCCTTAATCATTATATAATTTGGGGGCACACATTTCTTTCAAGGCTCAGTTTTTATAAAGGTAAAATGGGGACAAAAACAGCTCCTCTGCCTCGCTCACAGAATTTCCGGGAAAATAAAAGACAATGGATGTTTGTAAAAGTATCTTATAAACACTGTAAAGTACCATAATTATACCTATAAGAGGAATGTTTACTTCTTTTGTATCCATTTTTCAGTTATAAATGCTTGTTTGGCTTTTAAATTTTAATATTTTTTTCTCTGCTACTTAGTGTTGGTCACTGACATTCTTATAGAAATACCACCTGCCTCCCCAAAAAAAGATTTGCATGGCCATAAAATAATAATTTCATATACTCAGCATCTTAATTTAAAATATTCTATTGTGATTCCTTTGCAGAGACATCATTACATTTTAATTTAGATTTTGTGCAAATTATAATAATTATTTTAATAAGATAATTCTTGAAATCTGTTGTTTGCAGTTGTACTGTTAAGACTATTTTCATTTATTCAAACTTATTAATTGTTCACTCAGAAGTGAACTATTATCCACATAAGTAAAAGACTCAGTGTAGGAAACTTTGATTTTCTAAATCATGCAGTGCCATCATTATCCTCTTCATGTTTTGGGTAACTTATTCTAAATAACCCAGAAAAAAATTGTGTGTCATTACTTTGCTATTTGACTTTACAGTTTTATGTTGCATTCTCTAAATCTTAGGGGGAAAAGTAAGCAAGGAAAAGCAAAGAAAAAGCAAATTGTACTCAAGTCACATAGACATCTAAAGTCTCTGATTTATGTGAAATCTTCTGTTTGGTAGAGGATATAGAGAAAAGAAAGGGATATTGAATTTCTGACAACATATGTGCTCAGTGCTTTGTCTACCAATGCAGTGAGCACATATTTATTTTCTTCCCTATGCTTTCTACTGAAACCAGCACATTACATGCTTATCATACAAACGATTGTCCAAAATAATAATTATAATACTTGCCATTTATTTCCTGTTAGTTCTCTTTCTCTTGATGTTACAGCCTATACAGAGCCATTTTAACCTCCTCATCTCTTGACAGTGGGGAGATCTTGACATGACATCAATTTCAGTGTGTTGGAAGAACAAAAAGACATTAACTTAAAAATTCTGAAGCATATTAAAGATACTATGGAAATACATCTTGCTTAAGACAGTGTATTATTTTGTTATCATGTTTCAGTGTGACTATATGACATAGGTTTCACTGTTTAGTTTGCAGCTGTAGCAACTGCAGCTGCCAAGGAAAAATAACAAAAATATTTGAAAGCCAAAGCAAACAGTAAGGCCACCACAAATATCTTATTCATCATCTTTTATGTCTTGGTTTGTTGTGCTTTTCTTTTTTATTTTATCTGTATGATGATAGATCATCATTACTGCCATCATCCCTAGGCTAAAACATGGAAAGAAGGGAAGACCTATAGCAGCGTTGGTTTACAGGCCATTGCACTCTGGAAGATCAGCAACAAGAGGGTATTTTAAGTAGGCTGCTGTGCATCTAAGGTAAGAACAGCCTAGGTCTCTGTTTATATTTTGTGATCTTGGCAGCAGTAACCTGTGCCAGCAAAGATCTGAAGTATTTACACAGATCACTAAGTGGAGTCAGAGATCTTATCAGCTGTGTCTACCTCAATATCATCAAAGCCATAGGTGGAATAAGCAATAGGAAAAAGACAAAGAAGGGACATTGCTAGAGCAGGTATCATTTTTTACAATTTTAGGAATATCAATCCTCTGGTAACAATGCAGTGCTGGAGATGAATACAAAACTGCATTTAAATTTGGAAAACTAGGGTGTGAGTGTGTATGTTACTGAAAGAAAACTTTATTTATAGTCTGTTGATTTCAGCTTGCTCTGGATCTAGATTGTAAACAAGTTAGCAATAGTCCAGTAGAATTTGCTATTTTCTTCTTTTACTTGGGATTGGAATTTGCTTACTGCAGTTCGGGATGTTGAGGCCATGACATGTGAACTCATGGTGAAAAGTCACAAAAGAAAGGGAATTCCTGAGTGAGAGGGCACACTGAACTTACTGGCCTGCCTGACCTCTGTTGCAAATATTACTCACAGAATCAGTAGCATTCAAAATGCTGACAGAAAGACTGTAAGAGGTCAGCAAAAGGTGAACCTGCCTGAGCATCTTGGGACCCAACCTTTGAGAATTACGATAAACTATTAGCTATAGAGTGGCCACAATTGAAATGCAACTGTTCATTTACTTCCCTTTATGCTTTCTGACATGTGCCCAAATCAATAGTGAATAAGTCCTCCTTTGTAGTGGGGAAAAAATAAATATAAACCTCAGAAGTCAAACCCTGGGATGCTTTAATAAGCAATTGACTTTGAATAAAAATTACTTGAAAAGAAAGTATTATGTTCTTTGCCCTCTTAAACCTAATCTAGGAGGGGAAATACAGGTTCTGATTTAATATGCATTTATTGTATTTTCCTATATAAAACATATTTTTGGATTCTATGTCCATTTCTACAAAAGAAAGGGACTCTGTGACTATGGGAACTTTTTCCATTCATTCCTTACATTTTAGAACAATGCCATTTCTGGTTTTCCAATTAAAATTTATCTAAACGTTTTTTTTAATTGAGGTAATATTGGTTTACAATCCTGATTCAGTGGCCAAGGAGCACACCTTCTCCGATGCATTAGCCACAACACACATACCACCAAGGCATCCACGGTTTTACACCATAGACCATTTTGCCCCCATCCCACTTTGTTCTCTCTACCTCTTCCTGTGTTGTACCCTCAATTCCACAGTCAGTCAGATTTCTAGGATTCATTACTGCATTTGTTTGGTTTGACCACTTGCTTTGTTTTTCTATATTCCACATTATAAGTGAAACCACTTGGTATTTGTCTTTCACCTTCCAATTTATTGTGCTTACCATAATCCTCTCCAGCTCCATCTATGTTGTCTAAAATGACAAAGTTCATCTTTTTTAACCAGCTTTATGTGTGTGTGTGTGTATCTATGTATGTATGTGTATGTATATGTATATGAGAGATTTAAAATCGATTCATCTGTCCTTACACACACTGTTTCTCTAACTTGGCTATTATAAATAATGCTGCATTTGAAAACATTCTTAACAGGAACAAATCCAGCATTGTGGGAATTAAAGTTTATAACATGTGGGGGCCCTCTGTAGAAAAAAGAATACAAGGCCTCAGTAGATGAGAGGATATACCTGTGATTGCTTAAAATTTTGAAAGCAAATTAACTTATTGTGCTATATTCTGATGTCTTTTGTAATGTTAGATACCAATGAGAAATAAGGTTAATATTTTTTTCTGAGTAATTTTTTGCTTTTCAGGGAAACAGATTCATTGGTACCACAACTTCTAAATTCTTCTTTTAGATCTTACAGTCTGAGTTCAGGATGAAAATTTTCTAAAACTGATTTTGATTTGCTGTTGTTGATGCCAATGGTTCGTTGATTTGATTTGCTGATGGTAGACACACACACACACACACACACAAACATATTCTCATGTTTATTATATTAAAGCTTCTTAGGATATTTAGGTAATGCTTGGTAATGAAAGGATAGAACAGACAAATGAAAAAAAGAGAAGGTAAGTCAAACATTTTGCTAAATTTCTCAGAAAAGTAGGAATACACAAAAATATAATCAAGAGTGAATTTGGATAAAATGTTTCTGATAGGCTTTCTACTGTTCATGCGGCTTTTTGTAAGTTTAAAATTATCTGAAAAATAAGAGTTAAAAACACATGTATATGCACAAGTTCATGTATAAACAGGCAAATTAAACCTAAAATGCTAAAATTCAGGGTAATTGTTTTTGATGACAGAAATAGATTTGGGAATATATAGTGATAAGGGAGTGTTACATGGTTTTCATGGGAAATTTTAATATTCTGTTTATCTGCATCCTGATTACAAAAGAGTGTCATTCAATTTAATTTTGTGAAATGCTTTTACTTGATTAAATTAACTGTTAAAGAAAGAATATTTTAATATCTTCCTACAGTGGTAAGAGGAAGTCTTAAGGAAATAACTAAGATATAAAGTACAACCAGATGTAATTGTCACTTTTACTTATTTAAAGTGCCTTGACTAAATATCAAATTTTGTAAACATGTACTCAATTTAAAATTAACAAGAAGTCATCCATGTATTTAGTTTACTGATTCTAAATACTTTGAAGTAAACAAAATGTGTGTGAAATTGATATATGGTACACAATATTCTTTACCCATCCTTGACCCATTCTTACTATTATGATTAAGTCTTTATTTATATTCATACCCTCAAAGTTTCTGCAAATAAAGTGGACGTAATAACTTTCGAGTTATTTCATTCCCTTCTGAACCACATTCTCATGTCTTTTTAACCCTAAATACGTCATTGCATATTCCTAAAAAGTAGGACATTTACTTCCCTTATGTAATCACATTCTATTATATACCTTCAACACAGTTACCAAAACCGGGATATTCTAGAATATTATTGTAGGGTTTTCAATTTTTAAATATACTAGCTAACAATTATGTATAAATGAATTAAATGTAGGTTTGGAACTAAACCAAAACTGGGAAAACTCTTTCTTTATGGAAAATATTGGCACATCCTCAAGGCAAAAACATCCAACTTTTGGAGGCATGTCTTGAAAATTCATCATTTAACATGAGGGACAACTGCTTGAAAAAAAACAACAGCTTGCTTGGGTTCAAGGTAGGCCCTAGGTTTCAGAAATATTAAAGTTTAATCACTAATCCAGTCCCTCACTCTTTTTTTTTTTCTTAACAGATTTAACTATAGAGTCCATTAACAATTCTGTTGAAAGTAATATTTTATCTTCAATTCAACTATCATTGGTTTGTTAGTGAAGACACTGTTGATTCTATTTCTTAATGAATAGAGATGAAACAACTTGCCATTTTGAGGGTTTTTTTATCAGCAAGTTAACATTTTTGAGAAAATGTTGTATCTAGCATAGAATTATGCACATAATATTTTTAAATTTTTAATTTTTTATTGTTATTGCACATAAATACTTTTAAAATAAAAGTGGGGATTAAAAAGAATCGTTTCTCTTAAAGACCTCCAAAGCTATTAGAAAGATCGGTCTCTCATATAAGTAGAAGATGTCTTATGGTAGAAGAAAGTACAAGTACACGAGGGAGTTTGATAAGGGAAATATCATTTCTACTTGGGTGATCGGAGAAAGCTTTTTGAAAGAGCTGTCATTTGAGGTGTGTCATGCAAGGATTTCTATAGGAAATAATAGAAGGAGTGGACATTGAAAGGAACGTCACATATTTTGCAATGTCACATCGCAGAAAAATGTTAGACAAATTTAAAGTACTGAAGCTCTGACGATTGAGTAGTTTAGCATGGGTAAGGAAGAAGAAATACTGAGAACTGTGAATGACTATCAATAACTGGCTAAAGAATTTGAAAATTAGTAGTTGTAAGGAATAAGAAAATATTTTTTAATAGGTAATCTAGTTATATTATTTAAAATTAGGAAAACAAATCTCTATTCTGGTCATGTTCCTTATTTGCCCAGTTTTCACTTGCCATGAGTGAATACTGATCTTGGTATTTTTAGTGTTTAGTGCATATAAAAGAAATAGCAGAGTAAAAAAAATCATTCTCCTTTACTTTGGCTTCAATTTATATGCCCTTTCTACACTTTGCCTTTATCATGAGCAATATTTCTTGAAGAGATTGCCATGTTAGCATATACAGAGAATTTTCATTACTTTTTAGAGTTACAAAACATTTCATCAAAGGAAAATCCATCACTTATTTAAGTAACACTTTATTGATGGCCTTGTTGTTTCCAAAATTTTGCAAATATAAATTTTCCATTATAAATACACTTGTATATGTCATTTACATGTAAGCAGTTCTTCAGGATAGCTTACCTAAAGTGTAATATTTAGAAATGCATAAATGTAATTTTCATTTTGGTATTTACCAGGTTGGTATCAGTAGATGTATACCAAATCATACTGTAGCCATGATTTTGCATGGATGGCCACGCCTGTTTCTATATATGTTTTCTTAAGTTCGTGCTAGCAAATGATGTATCATTCTGATAGGTGAAAGAATATTATTAAAGTGAAATATTCTGCTACAATTTTGTAAGTTTTCTTATTATGAATGAAATATTTAAAAGTCATTTGCTTTTACTTTTCTATGAATTGTTTGATTATGTGTTTATTTTTCTTTTGAATTGAAGTTTATGCTCAAATTTTTTAAAAACACTTTATGTAGAAATTACATAGAAAAGGTATACTATGAAAGGAGCAAATAGTTTTTAATTTATTATTTTCACTTTAAGTACAGTGTTTTTCCATGAAGAATCTTATTTTTAACGTATTCTCAAATATCCATCTTAATCTTATGGTTTCTGGACTTCTAGTCACAATTATACAGACCTTAACTGTCTCAAAATTATAAAGGACAATATCTATGCTTCTATAAACTTTAAAGTTTTATTTTTCTATATTTAGTGATTTAGTTCATTGGAAATTATCTTATTATAAGCAATATTGATAAGAAATTCACATTCTTTTTCACAAAATGGTAGCTTATTTTCTTTCACTGATTTTAGATTTTAGTATTTAACTGTTTCTGGATTTTCTATTATTTAACATTCACCAATTTCTTTGTTCATGTACTATATTTTAATTTAGCGTATGGGAGTATTATTAGAAAACAACCTATGATGTCTTAAATTATGAATTAGAATAAAAAGATATAGGGAATGACAAATACCTAAAATAAGGTGAGAACAAATTAGAAAGAAAACATGATTTACAAAAGGTATTGTGGTGAAAAAGTCTCACTTTTTTCCCCCAATGCTTGTGTACTGGGGAAAAGAAAAGAAGAAATGCAAACTGCTTGTAAAGCTCCAAGTCAGGGAGATTAAAATAAGCAATAAGCATTAAGCTGTTGGGGAAAATGGACAGCTATATGCAAAAGAATGAAACTATACCACTGTCTCATACCATACAAAAAAATAATTCAAAACTAAAGACTTGCATGTAAGCACTGCAACCATAGACTACATAGATGAAAACACAGAGAATACACCTGGCTTAGAGATTCCTTTGGGACTTAACACCATCAACAAGGAAAGCGAACAAAAACAAATGAGACTACATAAGAAATCAAATCAAGATGGTATCAGAAGAGATTTGTTGTTTCACTTCAGTATGATAATCTGTAAGTTTATAAGACAGATGTTGTATCCAGAGGGTCCCCTAACTTGGGGTGAAACTGTAAGTTTATCAGACAGGTACTGTATCCAGAGGGTCCCATGACTTGGGGTGAAACTGGAGCACCTCTTGTAAATTGAGGATCAATGCAAATTGCACCAGAAGGGTCACTGAGGAGAATAATCCCTCATTATAAAGAGATGTATGGAGAGAAACATCTGGAGGCTATGATATAGGACTAGGGGGATGATAGACAAACAACACACTATGGAATAACTATTGGGTTAATGAGGACACACAGAGGAAATGAAAAAATACCAGGAGACAAGTGAAAATTAAGACAAGTTACCAGAACCTACGGGACACAGAAAAAGCAGTACTAATCATGAACTATGTAGCAATACAGGACTCAAATAAATAATCTAACCTTACACCATAAGGAACTAGAAAATAAGACCAGACAAAGACACTGGAAGGAAGGAAATAATAAAAACTGGAGCAGAAAAATAAGAAATAGAAATCAGTAAAACAGTCCAAAAGATCAATGAAGTCAAAAGCTGGTTCTTTGGAAATAATTAACAAAATGGACACTACCTCTTGTTTTCTTAAAAATTCTATTGAGGTGTTCACTGCATGCTCCACTCCATATTTGTGGCTCATCTAGTTTCCTATACCTAATAAAATTTATCTGTGGTGCTAATTGATTGCTAATTTCTTTTTCCAGAATGGCAGCTAAGTATCTGATAAATTTTCGAAACAAAATTTTTGAATAAAAATTTTTTTGATAAAATTTTTTGATAAAAAATTTGTCATGTTTATGGAAATGACTTGGGAAACTAATGACTTAATCATGGTAAAAACGGGATGTGGGTTACTATATGAATCTATATTTTATGTTTGTGTATATTATATTTCTTAAGATTTATTTGCTTAATTCAAGTCTATGATTAAAATGGTAAGCACTTTTACTATAGAGGAAATGCTCTTAGGAATATATTTTAGAAGGAAAGATACTTTGATAGCTCTCAAAAATGAATTTTATATTTTGCATTATAAATGTAGTATTTTATATCACTTCAGAATTCTTTGATAGTACGCATCTTTGTCACTTTAACATAGAATTAGGAATTAAGTTGTGAAAACTTAGCTAATTTTTAACTCTACTTCGTAACTTCCTACTTATTCTTCGGAAACACTCTATTCTCCAGGTTTTAAGGCCTTTAGGAATTGAAGGATAAGGTGCAGGTCTGCTATCCATATGCCCTCTTTCTCTTGTTATAGACTGAATTGTGTTTCCCTCAGATATTCATAAATTGAAGTCCTAATTCCCAGTGTGACTGTGTTTGGAAATAGGACCTTTAAAGAGGTAATTAAGATTAAGTAAAGTCGGGCCTCCCCGGTGGCGCAGCGGTTAAGCGCCGCGCTGTGGAGCTGTCGGCAGCGGCGACCCGGCCGGGGAGAATCCCACATGGCACGGCAGACCTCTGTCCTGCCTTGCCCGCTGCTCCCCTCAGCAGTGTATTTCTGATCTGCCTGTTCTGCTACCCACTCTGTCTCTGGTGAACCCTCTCGCCGCCCCACACCTCTGGTCTGTACCCCAGCTTATATGTATAAATAAAAAATAAATCTTTAAAAAAAAAAAAGGATTAAGTAAAGTCATAGCATGGAGCTCTAATTCAATGACTTTTCTTACAAGAAGAGAAAGAAATGCCAGGAGTGGGCAGGCACAGATGTAGGGGGCAGTGGAGGGAGG